>JAHFWL010000450.1:0-61098 GCA_021292165.1 Shinisaurus crocodilurus
TGAAATCCTCATTCCTGGAAATGTACAGGAGTCCAGATGATGTCATCTTCCATTCTAACACTCTCGTGTTTTCCCACCGCTTCTTCCATCTTTTTTCTTACCGCAAAAAATCCGCTAAGTGGGAAAGACGGAATAGCTGCACAAGGCCTTTTGACCGAAGTGCCCCTGGTTCCAGTACAAATCAAATTTCCAGTATGAAATCTATGAAATAAGGAGCCCCACAGACACAGGAGTCGCCAGCCACCCCTGCCTATCTTGCTGCCTTCAGGTCTTGTCTTGCTATGGCTGGGTCAAGCTAAGTCCTGGGGGGGGGGGGAATAGTAAATCCATTCAGCAAAGTCCAGAAGCACAGGGTTGCTGGTCAAGAAGAAGGATAGTCCAAATGCACAGTCTGAGTTAGAGCCCTGTGTGGCACCCTGCTCCCTCGGGAGGAAGCCAAGCACCACGGGGCTTGTGTCCCCACTCCCGGCTGCCCCACCCCGGGGCCCGTGCTCCTGACGATGCCGGGAGAGCAATCCCAGTCTCCAGGCATCGGCAGGAGCGTGACACAGGAGAGCTGAGAACAGCCGCTGAAAGTGCCAAAGGGGCACTTTGGGGCAGCTGTTGTCCCCGCTGCCCTCAGTGATCCCGCAGTGTCTCCTGAGATGGGGGGAGAAGAGGAGGCACCCTACACCCAACTGTGCCTGACTGTGTGTTGGGCACAGGGGAATTTAAGCCACAGTGCGTGGCCTAAAAAATTCCCAAGGGGCTTAGGGTGTCATGCAAACCCGCCCATTGTGTTTCTGCTCATGTGCAAAATAGGCAATTCCCCGATGCCAGGGCTGGGCCCGAACATCTGTACTTCGAAGAGAGGGAGAGAGAGAGAGAAGGGGAGCGTCAAAATGAGAGACGAGAAGGGATGGCCATGCTCACTTTTGATCTGGCATCGCCCACCGGAACATGGGGGCCCTCTCCGACATACCCCCGAGGGAATGCAGCTCTCTCAACAGAAAAATGGTCTGCTCTGACTGACAGCAGTTCTTCGGGGGTCTCTGGCAGGGGGCTTCTCCTCTTGCCTGCTGCCTGGGACTGTTTTCGTTGAGGCTCATCTTCTCCTTTCGTCGGTCTTTCTTGCAGGACAAGAGTGGGTGGCATTTCTGCGGTGGATCTCTAGTCAATGAGCACTGGGTGGTGACCGCTGCCCACTGCGGAGTGACGTAAGAACACCACTGTCCGGCACTGTGGGGATGTAAAAATAGGAACCGAAGTCTGGTGGGGAGCTTAGGTGGGCTGAGGTCATCCACAGCCAAGGCCAACAGATGTGCCAGCTGTCTCTGGCCAGAGCAAAGATGGCACGGGCCCCAAAAAGGTCATCATCAGCCCGGAACATTTCATTTCTGAATGTTGTTCAGGTTGTGAGAGCTGAACCGACCCGGGTTCAAAGCTCCCTAGGCAGTGACCCTCAGTCCCAGTCACGCAGGCGGAGGAGGAGATACAGCAGTTAATAAAGATTAAAGAGTTTATTTGTAAGACCCCATTACATGGGATTAAGGCAAGCAATGCATCTCTACTCACTACATCATGCAGATACAATCCAATACCCCAGTGGTAAGGCTAGATGAAGTGAAGTCCAGAACAATAAACATGTCGAGACGAGACGAGAGGAGAAGAGAAGAAGTGAAGCTATCAGCAAGTGTGTTAGCTTTATACCACCTATAAATAGGATATTACTTACCCCAGTGTATAACCTATTCATCAACATGTTGATTCCAAACCTGTCCAAGGTTGCTGAGTCATATCATCTTGAGACTAGTCTCGTGACCAGAGACCTTGTGTACTTGAACTCAGAGACACCCACCAGGTCAGGTGATAATCCTGATGTCAGGTGGTATCTCGATCTGCCTATGCAAAACCCAACACAGGTATCTCTCATTGTTAATGAATGATGCTCCCAACCTCCCTACAAAATTTTGATAACAACCCTACTGGAGGCAACCCATAGCTCAAACCAACTAGCTCCCCACATTTATTTATATATTTATTAAATCTATATCCCTCCTTTCTGCTAAAAATGGCCTAGAGGCAGGCAGCTAAAAGTAATAAAAGACAGATTAAAAACAAAATCTTGACTAAAAGCAAAATCTTAATTAAAACAGAGCATTAAAATTAAAAATATATAGTTAAAAACACAACAATAAAAGAAATAGCATCCAGCCAGTACTTAAGAGATCACCCTGTTGTTTACTTATTTATTATTTGAAGTATTTTTATGCCTCTGGTCAGTCAAAAAGGCTCCCAGAGTGGCTGACATACAGTATAACCAATTAAACAAGATGGCCCTTTCCCGCAGGATTCCAATCTAAAAGGCACAACACACAAGGAAAAGGAATGAGGAGGGAAGAGGAGGGGGGATTAATTCTTTCAGCAGGGCTGGTGCAGTGGTCCTGCCCGCCCCTCTCCTCTCCCCCAGCTCAGGCCTGCTGGAATGGTTGCGGGTGGTTCATTTGCTGTGCCCCTCAGAAGAGAGACCCTCCTGGTGGTGCCTAAGATTTTGGACATTTGGTCTAGGATGACTCGTCTGAACAGGGCCTTTAGTATCACAGCATCCGCTCTCTGGAACTCCCTATCACGCAAATTAGACAAGAACCTAAGGACAACAGGTGGGAGGACAACAGGGTGGGCGGGGGGGAGCCAACTTAACTTCTCTTGGCAGAGAGTTTGAGAGCCTTGGAGCGGCCACCAAAAACTGGCCACTCTCATGACCCCACCACATGTGCCTGCAATGCAGGGATGTTGAAGAGTCCTTGGTCTTGAGTCACGAGTCTTTGGACCCGAGTCTCGAGTCCGAGTCCAAGTCCTTGGTCCAAAATGGTGACTCACGAGTCCTGAGTCCCGAGTCACTCCCAAAGCTGACTCCACGAGTCCCTATTAAAATCAATGGGGTTTTTTCCCCAACAAAATAAGGCTACTTCAGATGTGTGGCTTAAATAAATTCTAGGCACAAGTGTGCCTTTTTATCTCAAAACTCTGTGACTGATTTTGGCAAGAACAGACCAGGCAGACAAACCCAAAATAACCAGGCAGGCAGGCAGAGGCGTTTGTCTTGGACAATTCAAACTGTGGAACTGGTTAAGAAGAGACAGGCAGGCAGAGGCAGCCAAACCCAAAATGTCTGAAAGTTTGCATTTTAGGAAAATGAATTTCAAAAATAAATCTTCACCGGCAATCACATTTCTCTCCACTCCTGGCACAGCCCAGGGATGTTGAAGAGTCCTTGGTCTCGAGTCCCGAGTCGAGTCTCGAGTCCCATTAAAAATATTGGGACTCGTCGAGTCTGACTCGAGTCAAAGGGGGGATTGTGTAGACTCTAGCGATGGGTCCGTAAGTGACTGTGGAGGCCAATTCTAGATCCACACAGCTTCCCACAGTGAGGACACAGGTTACCAGATAGAAGATGGTCCTGTAAAGGATTCATTTGACGTGCTTTTCGCTTGGCACGTTTCTCCCTTTCACCTTGCACTCGGGCTTCTTCAAAGTCCATGGAACCTTTGTGAAAGGCCAACCTCCAGTTAGATCATTCATGGGCCAGAGCTTCCCAGTTTTCGATGTTTATATTGCATTTTTTTAGATTAGCCTTATGAACATCTTTAAACCTCTTATATTGACCACCGATATTCCGCTTTCCATCCTTGAGTTGAGAGTAAAGTAACTGCTTTGGGAGACGGCAGTCAGGCATTCGAACAACATGACCGGTCCACTGAAGTTGGCATTGAAGGATCATTTTTTCAACGCTAGTAGTATTTGCTTCTTCCAGTACACTGACATTTGTTCGCCTATCTTCCCAAGTAACTTGCAGGATTTTCCGGAGGCAACGTTGATGAAACCTTTCAAGGAGGTGGACGTGACGTTTATAGATAGTCCATGTTTCGCAGGCATACAATAAAGTTGGTAATACACTACGAGATTGTTGTTTAAAAAGAGGGGGGGAAAGTTCCTCTTGCCCCCTGACAAAAAATCATGGAGAAGGGAAAAGACCAGGGGAAAGCTGTGCTGCCGCCGCCGCCGCCGTCCTCCCATGGGGTGAAGCCAGCAGGACCAGCATGCCCATTCCCCTCCACACAATAGCAATTTCCTAAAGCAGTCTTCCTCCTGTGCTAAATTTCCCAAGGCCCTATGAGGAGAGACTGAAAGAACTGGGCATGTTTAGCCTTCAGAAGAGGAGACTGAGGGGAGATATGATAGCACTCTTCCAGTACTTGAAGGGTTGTCACACAGAGGAGGGCCAGGATCTCTTCTCGATCATCCCAGTTTGCAGGACACGGAATAATGGGCTCAAGTTACAGGAACCCAGATTCCACCTGAACATCAGGAAAAATGTCCTGACTGTCAGAGCAATAAGAGTGAAGGAAACGAAATAGTTAAAATAAAACCTTACAAGAGATTTTAGCCAAGCATGTAGACAGATTGCCAGGGTGATGACTAATACTAAAAGAATGTAGTCAATGGCTGGTAATGACTGTTGCAATGACTGACAATGGCCATCAATGGCTGTTGTTGACTCACAAAGGTTGAGGTGTTTTGCTGTCTCACCCTGCCTACGTGACCAAGATAAGATAATACCTAGCAGCTGCTTGATTGTAGGATCATCTTCCTGTCTCCTTGTAAGGAAATCCCCCTCCCCTAAAGCAAACCCCCCTTTTGTCTTGACCTTGCTGACCAATGTAAAGAACTGTTGCCAAATGACCAGACTTAGGTATGCTATAAAAGTGGTTGTAAAAGCCCCGCCCGGGGTTCTGCTTTGCGACACAGTCCACAGGACCAATTGTGCACAATAAACCTTTTTCCAATAACCCGAGTTGGTCCTCGTTGTCCTTATCTGAGTTAAGGGGTGACCACTTCATCTGGTGACCACGAAGGGACTGCGAGGAAGCTTTGTAGCTTGCTCGGGGCACAGCCAACCGCTGCCCCATAAGGAGAGGCCTTGCGGAGCTCCCAGCGCGCATCACAGCACTTGGCTGTGAGGGAATCCGAACAGGGGGCCTGACGGGGCAGCGGTCGGACGATGACTCCAAGAACCAACAAAACTCGGTGCGGAACTAGGACCAAGGGGGCCGGACCGGCGGAACAGGCGAGTATACTCTAGGGTTCCTACAGGAGAGAATAGGGACAAGGGGAGGAGGATTTGGCCATCCTCCGGGGATTGGACCTACGAGGCAGCTGAAAAAGGCTGAACTGGTCTCCCTTTTGGGTAAAGGAATAAGGGATTGGACCTACGAGGCAGCTGAAAAAGGCTGAACTGGTCTCCCTTTTGGGTAAAGGAATACAAGAGATCTCGGGAGGGAATGTGTTGGTATGTGTGGTGAAGTGTGAATGCCGCTGCAGTTCCCGTAGGTGACCATGGAACGTCCGGGGCCGCGGGTCAGCGGAGCGTGTGTGTGAAATCCCTTAACGTCTAACAGGAGAGACCCCTTACTCTCCTGTCCGTACCCCACCCTTCTGTTTCTGTTCTTGTTGTTAGTCTTAGAATTAAGAGAATGGGGCGGGGGGGAAGCAGCGTCCCAAGGACACAGCTTCAATGCATGGAAAGGAATTTCAAAGCAGGGTTCGGGAGAGACTACGGGCGAAAACTTAAACGCCAAACTCTCCGGACCCTGTGCGAAGTAGAGTGGCCATTCATGGGAGTGGGGTGGCTAGCACAAGGCTCCTTCAACCTCAATAACATCGAGTGAGTACACCAAAAGGTGACTCAGACTCCAGGAGGACACCCAGACCAATACTCCTACGTAGACCAGTGGCAACAAAATGTAAAAGAAACCCGCCCCATGGTTAAAGGGAGTGCAAGATGGAGGCGGCACGCATAATGGTTGCCTGGAAAGGGACCCTGCCCTGGCCCAGAAAAGAGGAATGCGCCAGACCAAAAGAAAGGCAGAAGAAGAAGGAAAAAAAACAAATAAGTGAGTGCAGCTGTCCCTTTAAAGTAAAACCTCTGCCTGCTCGCCCAGTTGCCTAGAAAAAAAAAAGCACAGACTAGCTAATCACATTCATAATAGATTAGAAGTCAAACACAAGATCTAGGAATGGCAAGAAGTACTCAAAGAACCCTGTGTTGTGTTAAAGAAATACAACAACAACAAAAATGTTTGTGAGCTTTTTGTGCAAAGAGTTCCTGACCATACGCAAAGTTTTAGTGCCTTTTGGAGTCTCCACCAGTCCTGTGTTTAGGGAAAAGGAAGAGAGTGTGTTCCTAACCAAAGCACATACTTCCTCAGATCTGAACTAGAGGCGAGAAGTCCCAAAATGAATATATATATATATATATATGTTATAGCTGCTAGCAAAATCAAACAGTTCTCCAAAGAAATGGGCAAAAATGAATTGAAATACCTCCTTTTCATTTTCTTCTGGTTCTTGATTATTGCATTGTGTTACTGATATTGTGTTATTGTTATTGATGTTGAAAGGTTTAAGGTTTAGAAAAGAGGGAAACCTTCAATAAGGGTAGTATACATGTGCGTGTGAAAATGTCTGTGTGTGCATTAATGTTGTTAGATTTATAAGCTGTTGAAAGACAGACAGGCCCATCTCGCTCTCCTTCGCTTATTAGAATTCATAAGCTGTTGAAGCTGGGGATTGTGGGTTCGAGTCCCACCAGAGTCAACAGACAGGGACACCCCCCCTTCTTTCCAAACCTCCCTGCTGATAAATGCATATAAGTCGCTGAACAAGATCTGGGACTAAATCAGGTCAAGATGCCCTGATCTCTGTTGCGGCAGAGTTTCAAAAGCAAGTGGGCCTGATTGAACCCCCCCTCCCATGATCCAGTGACATGCGAATGTTGTGTGCCTGTTTGTGAATTAAACCAAAGCACTACACACACACACACACACACACACACACACACACAGAGTGAGGAGCTCAAAAAGGTAGAATTCTGTGCCACAGTACATCATAGGTGGGAACCAAAATGCTCCAAAAGGGGCACCTTTAGCAATAGTACTCCAAGAATTTGCCTCTTTACCTAGAAGAAAGACTTTGTCAAAAACATGGTGGCAAACTCTTTGTACTGAGGAGGAATAGCCATGCAGAGGGAGAAGTACTTGGCCCAAAAATGGGTCCTGAGAAAAACAGATCCTGAGGGACCTTCTGGTGGCCCTAGAGGACAAATTCCCAGGACAATTGGATGATTGGTATGTTTAGACAGAAGTGAGATTTCAAAAGGGCTACCTTAAGCCTTCCGAAGTAGGTTAACCAGAAAAAAGTGCTTCATACTCGTAAATGGTAAATAATGCTTTAAGAACTCAAGCAATTGAAAACAGTTAAAGAATGCTTGCAGTTGTCAGCAGAATCTCCAGCACAATTTCTGTACTGGTGAAAACAACAAATCCGCTTGTTTAGAGGGGTAGATCCTGAGGGCCCAGCAAAATGAGCCTTTAGTGATATCCATTTGTAAAACATTCTCAAAGGGGGAAGAAAAAAACATGTAAATGAGATTCTGGCTACTGCAAGCCATGTATGTAGCCAAAAAGAAAAAAGAAGGTTTATGTTCAAGTTAAATGTTTATTCTTCCAAGTGGGGCTAGTTGATGGTGTAAATTGAAAAAGTTTTTATTTTGTTTTGAGTGTGTGTTGAATCTCTGAAGTAAGCAAAGATAGAAAAAAAAATGTTGCTCCTGGTTATGCAATTGCGAGGTTGCTTCCTCTTGTATGGCAAAAGCAACTGGAGATGTGAGAAGATTAAGATTTTAATCTTAAACGAATTGCAAAGATTTTAAGGTAGAAAAGAAGGTTGAGAAAAAGTTTATCCATTGCACCTCGAAAACAAACAAAAACTCTCAAGTGACTGCAGGTTTCCTGGTATGCAAGAATTGGCCAATCACGCTCCCAGAGAATCAGCAGCTAACCACTAGAGCGAGAAACGATACTAAAGTGTTTTTTAAGAACTGTAATTGAGAGAGTCTGAGTATTGAGAATGCAGGTTTTCTGAGCATAAACAAAGTGTTAGTGCCTTTTGAGAATTGAACTGTGTTAGCTTTAAAAGGTCAGAAAGAGTCTGCCCCTGATCAAGGCAGGCTTTTTCTCTGAGACTACAGCTGATGCAAGATAAGCTCAAAAAGAAATGCTTAACTATTTTTCACAGAAGATTCAAGCGCTTCACCAATGAGTGGAGCCAAAAGGTTTTTGAAAAAAAGAAAAGAGATGATTATTTAAAGGCATGTAGACTGTCCCCTCTGCCCCGAGGAGGAGGAGGGGGGAAGAGGGCCGCAGAGAAAGAGATAGTAAGTAAAAAGTTTAGGAAAATGTGTGTGTGTGGGGGGGGAAGATAAGGAAAAGAAAGACTAGGCAAAGAGAAAGGTTGGACAAGGGCAGATGCAAAAGAAACATTAGAGTTGCAAACAAAGGGCATAAAAAAAAGTGATAAGAAGTAAAGATTTTGAAAAAAGGCTATTTGAAAGAAAGTTGTGTGAAGCAGTTGTGAAAACATAAACAGAAAGAGAATGCGTATCTTTAAATATATATATTGAGAAGTAATGTGCAGTTCTGTTCTTAACAAGGCAGATTAGAAATCAAAAGTTTTCTTGTCTTCTTGAAAAAAAATGAGAAATGGTTCTGTTAAGTCATGATGGATTGTGTAAACTAAAGGCTACAATAGAATGTAGTCCCAATTCTCCTGGCATTTGCTGAGTCTCTGGGGAATGAAAAAACAGGGCTTTCCGCCAATATTGGCTTTGGTACCAGCAGAATATTAGGCGGAAAACTAAAAAGAAGTGAGACTCTTAAAAGTCTGCTTCTCTGGTTCAAATAATAAAAAAAAGGAGATATGCTGCAATATCCCCTCCCTCGAGAAGCGTAAAGCTATAAAAGCTCATTAGTACTTTGATCAGTCACAGAATCTCATCGTACCTACCTCAAAGGGTTGTTGTAAAGAGAAAATCCAAAAAATTGAAAATGCGTGTCCTTAAAAACCTGGCTGTGCTCACAGAAAGAAGGTAGGCAAGGGGGCATGATTATTTACAGCATAAAGTGCAGCTATAAGATTAAACTACTACTCAGTTTTGAGTTTAGTGCCATTTTGTGAAAGGCTTTCTGAATTTACCATTTCTTTTTTAAGATGTATGCATTTTTTGCCAAGGCACCCACGGCAGCTTGGTAAATTTGAACAGTTTAGTTGCAAAATGTATGCTTGTCTAGTGGCTTTTATAGCAAGCTAACAGAGCACTTTGTAAAATAAGTATTTAAGTGTAGCATAACACAATGGCACCAAAATACCAAAAGAATTGCAATCCTTCTGTTGTTAAGTTAGTTTTCAAACAATTTGTACCCATGACCTTGTTGTTTTAGGTATTTTCAAAAGCTTGTTTGCCTGCTAAAGATAAAAGTCTGGCCATGCTGGTTCTCAGCTTATCTGAAGGTAGAAGAGCTAGGCAGAGTCAGGCCTGGGTATTACTTAGTATAAGAACCCTCCTCTGGTTTCCTGCATTGAGTGGGGGGTTAGGCTTGATGGCCTTGTGAGTCCCTTCCAACTCTAAAATCCTATAAAAGATTTTTGTTAACCCCTCCCGATTTCCTGGCAAAAGATAGGCAAAAACAAGTCAGTTTTTCCTGCATTCTTTATAGCAATGTCACAAATTAGCAAGTTGCTTTCCTGCAAAAGACTATGTACAGCGTCATTCAGAAAAGCAGATTTAGTTATTGGTTTGATTGTTAACAAAAAGAGTGGTTTGAATTTAATTTTACATCTGCAGTGACTCAGTACTTTGTCCAGTGTGCAGTGTGCCAGGCTCATAATACTGGAAAACCTGTGAAAGACAGGGTGAGCATACAACCTCACCCTGGGGACCTTTTTTGTGGTGTATAATTTGATTTTGTTGAAATGCCTAAGTATTGTTCCTATCAATATGTGTTTGTAGTTGTTTGTATGGTTCTAAGTGAGTAGAACATGCCCCTGTGTGAGAGCTAACGCCACGGCAGTGGACAGAGAGAGAAAATTCTTTTTGCTAAAATATTGAAAGACAAGCTGGCCAAAGTATGCACAGAGACGAGACTGATGTGGCCAGATGCACCTCCCATGGCCCTTGTGTGTGTGAGATCCAGGCCAAGTCGAGTGGCGAGACCTGACCCCTCGTGAGATGTTGATGAGACATTCAATTCAGAATTACTGCAAGGCCCTGGTGAGATGTGTGAAGACTCTTCATTCACGGGTGAAGGCGGCTCAGCACCAGCCCAGCATGGAGGGACACTCTGTCCCAGGTGACTAGATTCATATTCAAGTACAGCGAAAGGAATTATCGCTGGATTCAAAGTGTACTTAACGCTGTGAAGTGCCAAGGACTTCAGCCATAAAAAGCCTCTAACCCCTAACAAGAATGAGGACATAATAACGCCTCCAACGATTCGGGGTGAATGTGCTAGAAACCTCTTCCCCTGAAACAGAAGAATTTGTGCCAGAACATCAATATCATCTCAGACCTCGGACGGGACGACCATCAAGAACAACACCCAGAGGACCGGACGAGATGAACTGATGTCAACTCCAGCTCAGTCTGAACCAGCCTTACCTATCAGCCCTTAATTAAAAGTGACCCTCAGTGTGCATTCACTTAGAATCAAAAGGAGAGAATGTGGTAAAGTGTAGTTTCAAAATGTGATTTCTATATTGTATAAACACATAACCTGTAGCCAATGTGTACTATTGTTATTCTGCTTGAATGTAATCCTATGGCTTACATATGCATCCAGTCCAGACCTAGAAAGGGCTCCATCTAGGAGAAGCTTTCTCTAGATGGTTCCCCAAGTTACCAGGGTTGCAAGCGATAGGGCTAATCGCAATGGGTTGCATCCTGCTCCCTTGTGTCCTCCCTATTGTGGTCCGGACAATCCAAAATAGCCTGAGCCTATTGGCAGAAAAGGGGCGGCTGCCCAGGTCCTGGCTATGTGGGAGTATTGCCCCATCCCCCAGGGTGAAACTCCAGATAGATGTTGAAGTTTCAAGGGGAGGAGTGAAGGAAACGAAATAGTTAAAATAAAACCTTACAAGAGATTTTAGCCAAGCATGTAGACAGATTGCCAGGGTGATGACTAATACTAAAAGAATGTAGTCAATGGCTGGTAATGACTGTTGCAATGACTGACAATGGAAATCAATGGCTGTTGTTGACTCACAAAGGTTGAGGTGTTTTGCTGTCTCACCCTGCCTACGTGACCAAGATAAGATAATACCTAGCAGCTGCTTGATTGTAAGATCATCTTCCTGTCTCCTTGTAAGGAAATCTTGACCTTGCTGACCAATGTAAAGAACTGTTGCCAAATGACCAGACTTAGGTATGCTATAAAAGTGGTTGTAAAAGCCCTGCCCAGGGTTCTGCTTTGCGACACACTCCGCAGGACCAATTGTGCACAATAAACCTTTTTCCAATAACCCGAGTTGGTCCTCGTTGTGCTTATCTGAGTTAAGGGGTGACCACTTCAAGACAATGGAATCATCTACCTAGGGAGGTGGTGGGCTCTTCCACTCTGGAGGCATTCAAGGTGCGGCTGGACGGCCATCTGTCAGGGATGCTTTGACCTGGATTCCTGCCTTGTAGGCCCCTTCCAACTCTACTTTTCTATGATTCTATGATTCATAAGCTCCACTGAAATCAATGTGATTTACTTCTGAGTAAGCCCACTGAAGAGAATGTGATTTACTTCTGAGTAGACATGCAGAGAGAAGCCCTGGGGAAGGAGGGTGGCGGGAAAGCCATTTTGGAGTTGCTGCTGTGTCACCAAAGCCCCAATAGGTCCTGTTCGCTTTCTGACTTACTTCTATGTAAGGCCATTGAAGATAGTATGATTTACTTCTGAGTAGACATGCATGTTGGCTCATTTACAGCTAGTAGTTCTTTGGGGCAGGGGGTTGAAAGGGGCATCCAAAACTTTATTTTTTTCAGAAGGGCGGGGAGAGGGGAAACACTTACCGTACTCTCCAGGTCACTTTGCAAGAGAGAGAAGGGGAGAGACTTAGTCCAATGATACAGCTTTGGGAGACAAAAGCCAAATGTTCCCCACCCTTGGAAAACGATTAGCTAACACAGTTTAGGACCATTTCATAGCTGTACCGAGACAGGCAACGACAGCGCACGGTGAGAACACACACAGCCACAGACTGCGATGGTGAATTGCAATAACAGGAGAAATTGTAATAAAGTTAGTCCAGGAAATTATGGAAGAAGAGAGGAATGAGGACGCAAGACAGACGCAACCGGAACTGAAAAGTGAGTGCGTCGCATGCCCCGCAAGTCACAGAAGCGAGCCAGGATAGCAATAACCATTAGGTGTAGATGGCCCCCCTGTTTATTTTTCCCTGTGTCCCCCTCAGACAGCTCACGGCCCTAAGGAACAGTTTTGTTTCTTGGGAGCGCCATTGTGAAGGGAGGAATGTTTAAAATTCCACACCTCTCTGCTACGGTGGCCATGCATCCTTTTTTTTTTTACAGAGGACTGTCCTCTATTTTGAACCCGTCCTCTATCTGAAGGGTTGTCCAGTCCAAGTCCAGTTGAAAGATCAAGAACCATCAGAAGGAAGAGCGAAAGGGCCTGGAAGAGCAGCCCACCAACAGCACCTGGACGGCAGACTGAGCAGGCAGGCACACAGCTCACCTGGTCACAGCCCCGCCATAGAGAGATGTCCTGTAATTTTAGTTAAATTATAATAATTATTTCTACATTTGCATCTATACATATAAATTCACAGATGCCAGTTTGATGCACATCATTGTCCCTTTTTGCCCCCTTTATTTTCCTCCTGTTTGGTGATTCAGACATGACCAGTAGGTGGCTGCAGTCAATTGATCTGCCCAAATATATGGTTCATTTTCATTTATTTTTTTAGGACTACATTTATATATCCCACCTTTCCCCCTCTTTACAAGGAACCCAAGGCAGCTGATGAGCTATCTTGTGACCTGTTCTTGCTTAGTTCCTGCCACAAGTTAATCCTTTTGCTGCGCCATGTGAGGGTGAGAGAGGCCCCATTTTTTCATACATTCCCCCACATACATCGGCACTAAAGAGCAGGGTTTTTTTGTTTTGTTTTATGAACACCATTGTGAAGTGAGGCGTGTTTTAAATCCCACAGCCCCTCAGCATTTTTTTTTTTATGTGGTAGGCAACAAAGTCAGGCTTACGGGCCGGTCTTCACCTGAAGCCAGACTTCTACCCTCACGGTGCTCAAAGACAGCTGTGACAACTGTCAACCCTGGATGCGAGTTCTGGTTTTGACTGACTGACACTCTAGGGTGGCCAGATGTCCTACTGCACAGAGGGCAGAGGGCAGTCCTCTATTTGAAGGTGTCCTCTATTTGATAGGCTGTTGAGTCCAAGTCTGGTTTAAAGTCAGAGAACATGAAGAAGGAAGAGCAGGCCGGGGCCTTGGAGCGGCCCATCCACACTTAGCACTAGGACAGCAGACTCAGCAGGCACGTACGGGACACCTGGTCACTGTTCTCCACTGTGGTGAGATGTATTGCATTTCTATTTAAATTATAGTTAGGGTGCAATCCTATGCACGTTTAGACAGAAGGTCTGAGTTTTCAAGAGGTGCTGAAAAATCAACAATGTCGGCGCCAGTTCTGTTTCCTGGTTCCTGCCAAATGCACCTAGAATCATAGAATCGTAGAGTTGGAAGGGGCCTACAAGACCATCAAGTCCAACTACCTGCTCAATGCAGGAATCCAAGTCAAAGCATCCCCGACAGATGGCTGCCCAGTGTAGGAGAGCCCACGGCCTCCCTAGGTAGTTGGTTCCATTGTCATATTGCTCTAATAGTCAGGAAGTTTTTCCTGATGTTCAGCCGGAATCTGGCCTCCTGTAACTTGAGCCCATTATTCTGTGTCCTGCACTCCAGGATGGTTGAGAAAAGATCCTGTCCAAAGTGTGGCACAACCAGGAGCAGGGTGGCAACAGTGCCCTATTTTTACAGAGGACAGTCCTCTATTTGAAGGTGTCCTCTGTTTGATGGGCTGTCCAGTCCAAGTCTGGTTTAAAGTCAAAGAACCATAACGAAGCCGGGGCCTCGAGGTTGCCCATCCAGGCTTAGCACCTGGACAGCAAACTGAACAGGCACGTGCAGGTCACTTTGTTAGAAAAATGGACATGGTGCATATACAAAGTGTAAGAAAAAAGTCCCATCTTACACATGTATTGAACAAGGCTGTATATAGCACGCATTGTTAAATGAACTAATCTCTTAAACTCACTAGCCTCTGCCAAATTCTGTCGGTTGGCAACAGGCCTAGACCGTCAAATGCAGCTCGTTCTTCTATGCCTGGATACTTTTTATCTATTTTGTTCTCTCTGTCAAGGGTTCCTTCAATATGTTTCAATAGTGAAAGTTATCTTGGTATACAATGCTTCTTACAAATAAGCTGGGAGGCGAATTCTTTTACAAGCTGGGAGAATTCCTCTACAAGCTGTTTTTCAGACAGCAGACAGGCAAAATGGATTACTAGTTTAAAATCCATTAATAACATAGCAATATTTCTGACTTTGGGAGTTGTAAGCCAAAAACATCTGGGGACCCAAGGTTGGGGGACACTGTTCTAGAACTGAGATATTCACATAGGACACGTAAGGAAGAGCTTTACGCTCGGCGTCAGAGCACCTGCTCTGGCTGCTGAGAAAGACTCCAGATCTGAAACCCTGGAGAGCTGCTGCCAATCAGTGGCTGTGCTGACCTGGCATGATGAGGAGCGGCCCACTAGGGCTGGAACCCTAAAATCTCTGGGAGGCCACCTGCCCCACCACCCTGCTGTCCATAGGCACTTGCTGAGGTAAAAGCCCAGAGGCCCTGATGAGCTCTGTTGCATCCCCACTGGATGAACTGGCTTTTTGCCCACATATGCTTCACCTCCTGCTGCCTCGGGCCTAGTTTATCTGTCTTTGCTGTTCCAGACAGGGAACCTTGAAGAGCTGTGTCGCTCCTTTGTTTTAACTGTGTTGCTTCTTTGTTCTAAATTGTATGCCTGGCCGTCATATCTTCTCCTTGGCTGCTCTCTTGCCCCAAATGTGTATTTCCTTGTGCCAACTCCAGAAATACAAGCAAAAGAGGAGTATCTTTGATTGATAAGAGGTACCAAGAGTAGCAGTGCAACAACTTGGTCAGTCTTCTCCACTGTAGTGAGATGTATTCGATTTCTATTTAAATTGTTGTCCTCTTCTGGGGTGTTGCGTCAGTGGCTACCCTACTGCACACTGCCTATTTCTCTCCTACTCCTGGTTTGTGACAAGATAGCAACATTAGTACAACAATCCACATCTTTGGCTGGAATTTGAGCCAAAGTAGCAAATATTGCCACAGCCTAACCTACCTCACAGGGTTGTTGTGAGGATAAAATGGAGAGGAGAAGGAGGATTGTGTAAGTCGCCTTGGGTTCCTTGAAGGAAAAAAGGCGGGGTATAAATATAATAAATAAATAAATAAATTTACATACAAAAATATAAAACAATTTTAAACAACAATAAAAAATCCCAGGATCCATTAGAAACTTTATCATGTGCTGTCAAATGCCTGGGAGTAGAGGAAAGTCTTAACCTGGTCCTGAAAAGATGACAATGTTGGCACCAGGCAGACCTCACTGGGGAGACCATTCCACAGTCGGGGAGCGGGGGCTACAACCGAGAAGGCCCTCTCCCTTGTTTCCATCCTCCAAACTTCCCTTGGAGAAGGGCCTCAGGTGATTCTCGCAGCAGTGTATCACCTGAGGTTTTTGTATTTGGAGGGAACAATCCCTTGGCCCTAGACAGTGTCTGTGGGGCCATAGGATAATTCAGATTTCCAGATCCAAGGTTGGAGACAGCGCTCCGGAGATAGAACCCCCCCCCCCAAGTCACTAGCGCTCCCTGGAGTAGGCCCTCGGCAAGTGCTGAACCATGCCAACCTTTGATTCTGGCTCTGTTTCGGAAAGGGTCCTGGAATATCCACAACGGACCAGGCCCCGGTGTAGCTACAGCCCTGCGTGACTGATCTTCTAACTGAGAAACTCCTAATGCACTTCCGAGGAATCTGATGGGCCCTTGGAACACAGTCTGAACATTGCTGTTTGAAGGGTCTGTGTGGCTGTCACCAACGGCTGCTGCTCTTGGCTCCTGCTGTCTGAAGGCTGGTGTGTTATTGCCTCAGGCCCCAGGTGCTGCTCCCTTGGGCTGTAGAAGCTCTGAAAGAAGCCAGGTGCCCCTCTGGAGGAAGGAGAGAGTCAGGTGCCCCCTGCCATTGCACTGGCAGGGAGGGACAACTGTGGATGATAACAGGCCATCAGCTGACCCTATTCAAGGCGTTTTCCCACCCACTTCGTTTGTGTGTTTTTTTCTTTCCACTAAACAATCCGTTAAGGAGGAATGATGCAATTTGGTTTCTCTGGGTTCCTTTTTACCTAACAATGGGCATCAACAAAATGGCAAATGCTGTTCAATGTAAGCAAGTGTGGAGTGAAGCAAGTTGGGGCAAACAATCCCAACTACACTAATGGGATCTGAGCTAGCAGTGACGAACCAAGAAAGAGATTTTGGGGTTGTGGTGGACAGATCGATGAAAATGTTGACCCAGCATATGGCTGGCTGTGAAAGAGGCAAGATCTATGTCGGGCATGATCAGAAAAGGGACTGAAAATAAAAACTGTCAATATCATACGGCTCTTAAAATCTATGGTGTGACCACAACTTGGAACGCTACCAGACCAGAATGTACAGTTCTGGTCACCGCACCTCAAAAGTGATATTGTAGAGTTGCAGGGCCGATGCTACCATTAGGCAAACTAGGCAGCTGCCTAGGGCGCAGGGCTAAAGGGGGCGCCAGAAACGCCTTGAAAAAAAATACAGCGCTCTCAAGTGGGAAGGGGGGGCGCTAAATATTTGATCTTGCCTAGGGCACCAAACTGCCTTGCACCGGTCCTGTAGAGTTGGAAAAAGTGCCGAAAAGGGCAACTCAAATGACCGAGGGGCTGGAGCAACTCCCCTACGAGGAAAGGTTACCGCAGCTGGGATTGTTTAGCTTAGAAAAAAGGAGAGTAAGGGGAGACATGATAGAGGTATACAAAATGATGCCTGGTGTGGAGAAGTGGACAGGGAGACATTTATCTCCCTCTCTCATAATACTAGAACCCAATGAGGTCATCCCTTCAAGCTGATTAGCAGTGATTCAGGACAGATAAAGGGAATTTCTTCTTCACACAGTACTTAGTTAAAGGCGCAATCCTATGCAAGTATAGACAGGAAAAAAGGCCCACAACTCCCAGCATGCCCCAGCCAGCTATGCAGGGCCGTTATATCAAAGGATCTAAAATGAATTAAAGTTACACATCAGGGGAATTTGAATCATACATACGAAATGCATTAACACTGAGATGATTAAAAGATAACAAGCATTTAAAACTCAGGAGGGAAGCAAGATGCCATGAGATATGTGTACAGCAGCTAGCATTTCAGTGAAAACGAGCCCATGAACAGGTAGACAAATGCCAGCCCAAAATCAGTGATCACGAATGCTGTTCTAATAAAGTCTGCATGTGGGTGTACCTGATTATAAAGAAGGGGAAAGAAAGGTGGGGGAAAGGAAAGAAGTTTCAGCCTGGGAAGATTTGAATGGGGAAGAAACAATTTTGGGGGCATTGTGAGAGCACTTTGGATGGAGGGAGTGCAGCAAATCCAGGGGTTTAGGCAAGTGTCCAGGGTAGTCTGGAACCTTGGATAGTCTGCCAGTCGGTGCAGGTAACACTGAGCCAGATCAGCCAATGGTCTGACTTGGTATAGCAGCACTGTGTACAGCTGCATCCAGCTTCCTATGTTCCAGTTAGATGTGCTGGGCCCTAGTTCGATGGCAGAGCACAGGCTTTGCATTCCAAGGTCTCAGGTTTAATCTCAGGCTTCACCAGGTAGGGCCGGGAAAGACCCCTGCCTGAAGCCCTGGAGAGTCTTTGCCAGTCAGTGGAGGCAATACTGAGCTAAGATGGACCAATGGTCTGATTCTGTATTCAGCAGATTATTATGTGATGTCACTCTGCTTTGCACATTCAGTGAATACACTGAGGAGTGTTGTGTGAACGCAGGACCGGTGCAGGGCAGTTTGGCGCCCTAGGCAAAATTATATTTAGCGGGGGGCCCTCGTGCCGTGGGGGGGGCTCCGGAGCAAAGCAGCCCTGCTTTGCAAACCACCACCCCCGCAGCCGCCGGACACCCCCCTCGTAGCCACCGGACCCCCCGCCACCCCCCGCAGTCGCCGGACCCCCCCGCCACCTACCTTCCCCCCCCGCCCTGGCCGCCTCCTCCTCCTCTGAGCCTGCCTCCCCGTCCGCTGGTCCCGTCGCAGAGGAAGCGACGCGACAGGACCCCCGCGCTCTGTGTTTGGCCGGGGAAACCAGGGCAACAGGGCTGTTTAAGCCCTGTTGCCCTGGTTCCTCCCACCAAAACAGAGCTCGGGCGAGGCTCCGGCTCCGCGCCGCGCGGAGAAGGAAGGTGGCGGGGGGGGTCCGGTGGCTGTGGGGCGGCAGCGGGGGGTGGCGTGGGGTCCAGCGGCTGCGGGGGGTCGCAGCGTTTCTGCGCCCTCTTCAGCCACGCACCCTAGGCAACCGCCTAGTTTGCCTAGCGGTAGCGCCGGCCCTGTGTGAACGCCTCTCTTGCCTCACCTTCTCCGTCTTCCCTTAGCTCTGTTTAGACAACAGACCTCGACCTCCGTGCATATAATGAAGATATGTGAATCATATAATCATAGAAGAGTAGAGTCGGAAGGGGCCTACAAGCAGGGCCGGTGCTACCATTAGGCCAACTAGGCAGCTGCCTAGGGCGCAGGGCTAAAGGGGGCACCAGAAATGCCTTGAAAAAAAATACAGCGCTCTCAAGTGGGAAGGGGGGGCGCTAAATATCTGACCTTGCCTAGGGCATCAAACTGCCTTGCCTACAAGGCCATCGAGTCCAACCCCCTGCGCAACGCAGGAATCCAGGTCAAAGCATTCCTGACAGATGGCTGTCCAGCCGCACCTTGAATGCCTCCAGAGTGGGAGAGCCCACCACCTCCCTAGGTAGTTGGTTCCACTGTCTTATCGCTCTAACCCTCAGGAAACTTTCCCTGATGTTTAGGTGGAATCAGGGTTCCTGTAACTTGAGCCCATTATTCCGTGTCCTGCAAACTGGGATGATCAAGAAGAGGTCCTGGCCCTCCTCTGTGTGACAACCCTTCAAGTACTGGAAGAGTGCTATCCTATCTCCCCTCAGTCTCCTCTTCTGAAGGCTAAACATGCCCAGTTCTTTCAGTCTCTCCTTGTTTCCAGCCCCCTGATCATCTTTGTTGCCCTCCTCTGAAGCAGATAAGGTGGCCATGTATCCCACTTTAAAGAGGACACCCCTTTATTTGAAGGTCTCCTCTATTAGAAGGACTGTCAAGTCCGACAAAGAGCCATCAGGAGGTATTGCAGGGGCCTTGAATTTGCCCGTCCACAGTTAGCACCTGGACATCAGGCTGAGCAAGCACACAGCTCACCTGGTCGCCTTCCCCACTATGGTGAGATGCAGGACCGGTGCAGGGCAGTTTGGCGCCCCAGGCGAAAAAATATTTAGCGCCCCCCCCTCTCCAAAGCAGAAAAAAAAAAAACCCCTGCGCCGCCACCACCAACCTACCTTCCCCCCCGCCCTGGCTGCGGCTGCTGCTGCTGCTGCCTCCTCCTCCTCCTCCTCCTCCTCCTCCTGAAGTGACGCGACGCGACGGGGACCCCCCGCGCTGTTTTTTGCCGGGGAAACCATGGCAACAGGGCTGTTTAAGCCCTGTTGCCCTGGTTCCTCCCGCCAAAACAACGCGGGCGGGGCTCCGGAAGCGACGCGACACGGAGAAGGTAGGTGATGGGGGGGTTGGGGGGGTGGCGATGGCGGTGGGAGGCGCAGCGGCAGCGAGCGGGCGGCGGGGGAGGCGCAGCGGTGGGCGAGCGAGCGAGCGGGCGGGCGGGCGGGCGGGGGAGGCGTGGCAGCGGCGGCAGCAGGCAGGAGGGTGGGGAGGCGGAGGCCTGGCAGGGGCGGCGCAGCGGCAGCGGAGGCCTGGCGGGGGCGGCGCAGCGGCAGCGAAGAGGAGCGCAGCGTTTCCGCGCCCTCTTCAGCCGCGCGCCCTAGGCAACCGCCTAGTTTGCCTAGCGGTAGCGCCGGCCCTGGTGAGATGGACGGTCTTTCCATTTTAAATTATACCCATTATTTCCAAATTTGCATCTATACATAAAATCAGCAAATGCAAACATTACACAAACCTGCATCCCCCCGTGCCCTCTTTTTCTGGTGAAGCTCTTCCTCTTATTTTGGCAATCATTAACTGGCCAACCGAAAGGCAGCACCGCAGCAGGCTCCAGCCTCTGCCATACGCCTGTCTAGCCTACACGTCAAGGACGAGGCCTATATGAAGAGGGCTGTATTCCCTCCGGCCTTTTCCTCTGTGGTTTTCTTCATCACCTATTTTGGATTGCAAGCAACTTTGGGGACAGGGGACTCGCTGTTTTTTCACGCTCTTTAAGGCTCTGTGTACACTGAGGGCACTCTGCTTTATAAAAGCTACCTACTAAGGGCACAATCCGATGCAGGTTTAGACAGAACAAGGTCCTACAACTCCATAGTAACATTATGGGGGGCTGAGACAGAAAATCCTGATGACCACCCACAGTGATTTTTTTTTTTTAACCGTATACTGAGTAATTGACCATTAAAGGTGCCCTGAACACTGTTTCCTGAGGGGTGGGGGAGTACCTCTCCGCGCGTGATGGTAGGGCTGGCTCTGGAGTAGACCTTGCCAATCTTCTCCTGCCCTGTGTAGCCGCAGGGGGTGCCGCAGGTTAGCTGCTCGACAGCGAGGGCACTCGGTTCACATGTAGCGATGGACGTGTGGCCTAGCAGGTCCAACCAGTTGCCACAGGGCGACTATGTGGCCTACTTCACTGGGAACTGTCCCCCATTGGAAGATGCAGTCTATTGGGCATGCTTTAAGAAGGGAGAGCCTTGAGGTCGCCCATCCGCATTTAGCAGCTGGACAGCAGACTGAGCAGCCACACAGGTCTCCTTTGGTCACAGTACTCCCCACTAAGGTGAGATACATTGTCTTTCTACTTAAATTATAGCTATTCTTTCTAAATTTGCAGCTAAACATAAAACATATGGAAATTTTATGCAGATCTCTGTCCTCTTTTGTCTTCTTTTTCAGCAATGCATTTCCTCTTTTTTGGTGATGCATAAGTGGTCACCCTAAGTCATCCGTAGCACTCCACGTGGATGTACGCCTAGTTCTTACTGAAGCGCTAAAAATCTGTGCCTGGGTTATTATACCACTCCAAACTGCAGGTGGATGCGGCTGTCATGGTGGAATACCCCTACATACAAAAAATTGAAAAAATCCCTGCATTTTAGGCAAACAGCCTATCAGGGAGAAAGGTACAGTAGAAACCCTTGCTCCGCATATGCAAGGGGATGTGCGGGGCATGGGGTTTGTTTTGCTTTTTTGCACGGAGGAGGATTCCATCATGTGAACCTCCTCCACCTGCTGACTGAAGTGGTACAGTCCAAGCACAGTCCAACTGCCTCCATGAGAACGAGGTCCACGCGTAGAATGTGGTTGAGGGCACAGTGTTCTTTGCAGGGCACAGTGATGCTATGGCAGCCATATTGGAGTTCCTGAACAAACAATGCAACGTGGAAAGGGTTCCCTAGGACAGCCTGCCCTGTCCCAACTTGGGGCCCTGCATTGACTGTGCTGGCTGGGAATGATGCAAGTTGCAGTTCAACAGATCTGCAGCGCTCCCGGTTGGGGAAGGTGGCCTTCACTGCTGAAAAGTTTGAAAACCACAGCCCAGATTGAAATGGATGGAAACTCTCGAGCTCCCTCCCCTCCGGATATTCCCCCCACAGGCAGGGTCCGGGGAACCACTCAGCTGTGATAGATCTAAAAATATCCCACCTCTTTCCAGAGTGGGTGCCATCGCCAGCTCTGGCCAGTTATCGATCCCGTTATCAAGGGCCAGGTGTTCCCACGTCACTGCTGGCTCTGGGCTGCTTTTGCTCAGAGTGTTCGGTATAAAATTGATGGATGGAGCCACCTCAACCTTTCCTACACATTGTTCCTACACAGAAGTCGCTAGCATGGCCGTCCTGTGGGTTTTGTCTTGCCTTGCACTCTTCAGTGCCGCTCAGGGACTGGGTAAGTGTCCACATGCCTGCGGTTCCGTGGCCTATCTGGGGCGGAGGGCAGGGAGAGAAGAAGGCCATTTCATGGCTGGATTGTCTGGGCTTGGGTCAATCAAAGGAGCTTGCAGGAGCTCGGGTAGAGCCTTATAAGGGTTCACTGTTGCTTGCAGGCTGTGGTGTCCCTGCGATCAAGCCTGTCATCAGTGGCTACCACCGCATTGTCAACGGCAGTGAAGCAGTGCCTGGATCATGGCCCTGGCAGGTGTCCTTGCAGGTAAGGGCACTTGGGAAGTGATTGGAAACCCATTTGCTTCACCTGTTGGTTTGCAGTTCCTCTACCTGACCTTAACCCTGGAACGTTAGTTTTGGTAAACATTCCAGGACTTGACCCTGGAATATATGGAAAGATCATGATGAGGTTATAGTGCTTTTGATAGTATGCAGGGCATGCATTTACCCAATGTCAGGACTGCGGACCAACACTTGTGCTTCAGAGGGGGGGGGGGGAGGAAGGATGGCTCTGCCCACTTTTGACTCTTGCGCTGGAATATGGGGACCCACCCTGACAAACCCCCGAGGGAACGCTGCTCTCAACAGAAGAAAGGTTCCCCACTGCTAGACTTCTCTGAGCCTGTTTTTGTTGGTCTTTCTTGCAGTATAGCAACAAGTACCATTTCTGTGGTGGATCTCTAGTCAATGAGTCCTGGGTAGTGACTGCTGCCCACTGCGCGGTGACGTGAGTACATCGCCGCCGCTCCCCCCCCCCCGTTGTTGTGAGGATATAAAAATAGTAATTGAAGTTTGGGAGGAGCATAGATAGGTGGGGTGAGGCAGGGCTTTTTTTCTGGTGGAACTCACCGGAACTGAGTTCCAGCACCTTTTTTTCTATTAATTGCATTACAATTTAATCGCCATCTACTCCCGAGGAAATGTAATCCAAGAGTTCCGGTACCCTTTTCTCCAGAAAAAAAGCACTGGGGTGAGGTAATACACAGCCAAGGCGAACAGATGTGGTAGCCCTGTCTGGCTAGTGCAAGGGAGCGAAAGATGGCACTGGGCCCAAAATGGTCATTAGCCTGGAGGATTTCATGTCTGAATGCTGTTTGTTTATTTATTTAATTCATTTGATTTCTACCCTGCCTTTCTACCAAGAAAATTGCACTCAAGGCAGCTTACAATAATTGATCAATGAAAATTTGATTAAAACAATAAAACAAATACATTAAAATACAATTAAAAACGCAGGAATTTTAAAAATATTTTTTAATGTGAATTTCACCCAAACAAACAAAACCATATAAAAGAGAAAGAAACAATTTTCTTACAGAAAATAAAATAAATCACTTACAATAGATGTGTATAAAATATATGTCCATAAATAGAATCATAGAATCATAGAATCATAGAAAAGTAGAGTTGGAAGGGGCCTACAAGGCCATCGAGTCCAACCCCCTGCTCAATGCAGGAATCTAGGTCAAAGCATCTCTGACAGATGTCTGTCCAGCTGCACCTTGAATGCCTCCAGAGTGGGAGAGCCCACCACCTCCCTAGGTAGTTGATTCCATTGTCTTATTGCTCTGACAGTCAGGAAATTTTTCCTGATGTTTAGGTGGAATCTAGGTTCCTGTAACTTGAGCCCATTATTCCGTGTCCTGCAAACTGGGATGAACGAGAAGAGATCTTTGCCCTCCTCTGTGTGACATCCCTTCAAATACTGGAAGAGTGCGATCATATCTCCCCTCAGTCTCCTCTTCTGAAGGCTAAACATGCCCAGTTCTTTCAGTCTCTCCTCATAGGGCCTTGTTTCCAGTCCCTTTATCATCCTTGTTGCCCTCCTCTGAACCCTCTCCAGTTTGTCTATGTCCTTCTTAAAGTGAGGTGCCCAGAACTGGACGCAGTACTCAAGATGAGGCCTAACCAGTGCCGAGTAAAGGGGAATGATCACTTCCCGCGATTTGGAAACTATACTTCTATTAATACAGCCCAAAATTGCATTTGCCTTCTTTGCAGCCACATCGCATTGCTGGCTCATATTCAGTTTGTGATCTACCACAATTCCAAGATCCTTCTCACTTGTAGTATTGTTGAGCCAAGTGTCCCCCATTCTGTAACTCTGCATTTGGTTTCCTCTCCCTAGGTGCAGCACTTGGCATTTATCCCTATTAAATTTCATTCTGTTGTTTTCGGCCTATCGAGGTCACTTTGAATTTTGTTTCTGTCTTCCAGAGTATTAGCTGTTCCACCCAACTTTGTGTCATCTGCAAATTTGATAAGCATTCCCTGTACCTCCTGATCCAAGTCATTAATAAAAATGTTGAAGAGCACCGGGCCCAGGACCGAGCCCTGTGGTACCCCGCTCGTTACCTCTCCCCAGTTTGAGAAGGAACCATTGATAAGCACTCTTTGAGTCCGATTCTGTAGCCAATTGTGGATCCACCTGATAGTTGTTCCATCTAGCCCACTCTTAGCTAGCTTACTAATCAGGATATCATGAGGCACTTTGTCGAAAGCTTTGCTGAAGTCCAGATATATAATGTCCACAGCATTCCCACAGTCCACAAGGGAGGTTACCCGATCAAAAAATGAGATCAGATTAGTCTGACAGGATTTGTTCTTGACAAATCCATGCTGGCTTCTAGTAATCACTGCATTGTTTTCAAGGTGCTTGCAGACTGACTTCTTTATAATCTGCTCAAAAATCTTCCCGGGGATTGATGTCAGACTGACTGGCCTATAGTTCCCAGGTTCCTCCTTCTTGCCCTTTTTGAAGATGGGAACAACATTTGCCCTCCTCCAGTCGTCTGGCACTTCACCTGTCCTCCATGATTTCTCAAAGATAATAGACAGTGGTTCTGAGAGTTCTTCTGCCAGTTCCTTTATTACTCTAGGATGCAGCTCATCAGGCCCTGGAGATTTAAACTCGTTCAGAGTAATCAGGTGCTCCTTGACCATTTGCCTATCAATCTCAAGCTGCAATTCTGCCCCTTCAGTCTGCACTTCAGGTTTGCCAGGGGGGTCATAGACCCTCTTTTGGGAGAAGACCGAGCCGAAGTAGGAATTGAACACTTCTGCCTTTTCTTTGTCTTCTGTTATCAATTTGCCATCCTCATTGCGTAGTTGAACCACCCGTTCTTTCTTCTGTCTTTTACTGTACATGTATCTGAAGAAAGCTTTTTTGTTGCTTTTAGCATTCCTCGCTAACCTTAGCTCATTCTCAGCTTTAGCCTTCCTGACACTATTCCTGCAGTTCTGTGCTACCTGCCTGTACTCTTCCCCTGTAGCCTGTCCTTCCTTCCACTTCCTATACGTGTCCTTTTTTGTTTTCAGGTCATCTTTGAGTTTATTGTGAAGCCACATTGGCTTCTTCTGTTGCCCTCTGCCTTTTTTCCTCGTGGGAATTGTTTGCAATTGTGCCTTTAAAATTTCCTTTTTAAAAAACTCCCACCCCTCCTGGGCTCCCTTTCTCGTGAGAGTCACTTGCCATGGGATCTTACTAATCATTGTTCTGAGTTTGTTAAAATTGGCTTTCCTAAAATCCAGGGTACGTGTTTGGCTACACTCAGCTTTTGCTTCTGTTAGAATCAAGAACTCAAGTATAACATGGTCACTTTCCCCCAGAGTTCCTGAAACTGCCACTTTATCCACTAACTCGTCTCTGTTGGTTAGAATCAGGTCAAGGATAGCCGATCCTCTAGTTCCTTCCTCCACTTTCTGTAGGAGGAAGTTATCAGCAGCACAGCTCAGGAATTTCTTGGAGGGGCCATGTTTGGCTGAATAAGTCTCCCAACAGATATCAGGGAAATTGAAGTCTCCCATTACTACCACATCGTGCCTCCTTGAAACAATGGCAATTTGCTTTTCAAAAGTTCCATCCTCGTCTTCTCCTTGATTGGGTGGTCGGTAGTAGACTCCAACCGCCATGTTCGTTTTATTCTTTGCCCCCTTTATTTTAACCCAGATGCTCTCAATGGGGCTGCCAAGCTCCTCTTCCTGTATCTCTGTGCAGAGATACGTATTTTTAACATACAGTGCAACTCCACCTCCCTTTCTGTTGCTTCTGTTCCTTTTGAACAAGTTATACCCTTCAATTGCTGTATTCCAGTCATGGGAGTCATCCCACCAGGTTTCAGTTATCCCTATCAAGTCGTACTTGCCCTCATGTATCAAGAGTTCAAGTTCGTCTTGTTTATTGCCCATACTCTGGGCATTAGTATAGAGACATTGAAGACTATGTGCTTTATAGTCCGACTTTCCCCCTACATTTTGTGGTAGACTATCAATGGGCACCGCTGGAGCTGTTCTCTCCATTGTGGCATAGAGGCCTTCTTCCATTGGTACCCCCGAGTTTATGTCTCCCTCCCCTGTTGGATTCAGTTTAAAGCCCTCCTGATTAAGTTCCTCATGCTGTGGCCAAACACATTCTTCCCAGTCCTTGTGAGGTGCAACCCATCCTTTGCCAGCAGTCCATCTTCCAGGAAGTGTAGCCCGTGGTCCCAGAATCCAAATCCCTCACGTCAGCTCCACCTTCGTAGCCAGTCATTCACTCGGAGTATTTTTCTTTCCCTTTCTATGCCTCTTCCAAGTACTGGAAGGATGGATGAGAAAACTATCTGGGCCCCGAAGTTCTTGAGTTCCCTTCCCAGCTCTTCAAAGTCTGCCGTGATTTCTTTGTAACTCCGCTTGGCAGTATCATTTGTACCCACGTGGAAGAGAAGAAAGGGGTATGTGTCGGTGGGCTGCATGAGCCTTGGCAGCTGCTCTGACACATCCTTAATCCGTGCCCCAGGGAGACAGCACACCTGGCGAGTCCATGGGTCTTCGCGACATACTTTGGCTTCGATCCCCCGCAGGAGGGAGTCTCCCACTACGAGTACTCTTCTCTTCCTCTTGCTGTAGGCCTTGGTTTGATTGCCTCCACTTGACTGACCCTCAGCTTCTTGCTCGCTGTCACATTGGGTGCCCGGTAATCCGTCCTCTGCAGGCTGTCCTCTGCCCTCGTCCTCAAGTACATGGAAGCGGTTCCATAGCTCCACTGCTTCCACAGGCGCAGAGTGTCTTGTAGTTCTTCTGCTCCTAACAGTCACCCTTTTCCAGGGAGTTCCCCCTGCGTTATTTTCCCTTGCCTCTGCAGTCTCCGACTCCGCCTCATCCTGCAGTTGCCCTTCTGGCTCCTGTACTGTGCTTTGGTGCTGTAGATCCACCGTTCTGTCTAAGAACTCCTTGCTTTCTCTTATGCTCCTGAGGGTTGACACTTGCTGCTCCAGTCCTCTGACCTTTTCTTCCAACAGCGTGACGAGCTTGCACTTGTTGCATGTGTAGGCCATGTTGATCTCCGGCAGGAAAACAAACATTGCACACCCCTTGCAGGTCACCACCACGGCTGAGTCCTTTCCTTCCATAGTGCTCTGCTTCTGTCTTCCTAGAATATATATATATATATATATATATATATATATATATAATTTTATTTTATTTTTTATTTATTTATTTATTTATTTTTATTTTTTATTTTTTATTTTTTTTATTATTATTTTTAGGGACCTCCCCCTTGACCTCCCCTGCCGAACTCCGCTGCCAAACTCCTGTTTGCTCTCCCTGTGCGCTCGCTCTCTGGGAGCCTGCCCGCTTATCACAGCCCCGAGAACAGCTGGAGCCTCTCTCCTGTTGTGCTCCTGCTCAGCTGGGAGTCAGGAACAGAATGAGCTCCCAGGCCACGCCCTGCAATCAGCCCCACTTCCTGCAATCAGCTGCAATCAGCCCCAGGTAGTTGCAGTCAGCAGGAGCTTCTGCTCAACAGAATGAGCTCTCAGGCCACGCCTTTCCCTTGCAGCACTTGTTGTTGTACTACTCCGCTGCCAAACTCCTGTTTGCTCTCCCTGTTCGCTCGCTCTGTTCGCTCGCTCTCTGGGAGCCTGCCCGCTTATCACAGCCCGAGAACAGCTGGAGCCTCTCTCCTGTTGTGCTCCTGCTCAGCTGGGAGTCAGGAACAGAATATATGCAAGTATGTGATAATACAGCTATCATCAAAAGAAACAGTTATGCATAAGCTTCAGAAAAAGCAGACCAAATATCCATATATATCCATCCGCAGGTGGTGTCTAAATACCACCCATTTGAATACTGAAAACAACATTAGGTCCTCAATCCATTGTGTTATAGGAGGTGGGCGTTTATCTTTCCAGTGTTGTAATATCAGTCTTTTAGCTGTCAAAAGGTTGTGGAAAATCCACTTGTGTTGTCCTTGTGATAAGTTCCATACCGCAGATAAATAATTTAAAAGAACGTGTGCATCAGTAAATATTAAAGAGCATTCTAATACTAAATTTATCCGTACTGTAACCTCCACCCCCAAAAAAGCAACCACTGGGCATTGCCAAAACATGTGGGTAAGCAAAGCATAATGCAGGGCTCTCCAACCTTGGGTCCCCAGATGTTGCTGGCCTACAGATACAAAACCCACTAAATATAGTGATATCCACATTATGCAAGGGTGAATTCCATTATACAGACATAACAACAAGGCAGCGTATAGTACATGTGATACCTCGAGTTAGATATCAAAAATTCACATGACATACATAGTGACTGAATGTGCATACAAATACAATGACCTTCTAATATGTTTTATAAATTGCTATACGGTAGCTCCGGAATGTGTCATCATTTCATAATCTTCATCAGTATAAATAACAATTGTAGGCAGTTCCTTAACTTTTCTTAGTGTCCGTGGAGGATAACTAAATAAATACAATGCAAAAATGTAAAACATACTGCCGACAATTGTTATTTATACTGATGAATATTACGAAACGATGACACATTCCGGAGGAGTCACCATATAACAATTTATCATCATCATCATCAGGCGATCACTCGTGACCGAGTAAGATTGTCTTCCGGGATAAAAGGAGGAAATTCTAAAGAAGATTGTGTAGACTATAGCGATGGGTCCGTAAGTGACTGTGGAGGCCAATTCTAGATCCACACAGCTTCCCACAGTGAGGACACAGGTTACCAGATAGAAGATGGTCCTGTAAAGGATTCATTTGACGTGCTTTTCGCTTAGCACGTTTCTCCCTTTCACCTTGCACTCGGGCTTCTTCAAAGTCCATGGAACCTTTGTGAAAGGCCAACCTCCATTTAGATCGTTCATGGGCCAGAGCTTCCCAGTTTCCGATGTTTATATTGCATTTTTTTAGATTAGCCTTATGAACATCTTTAAACCTCTTATATTGACCACCGATATTCCGCTTTCCATCCTTGAGTTGGGAGTAAAGTAACTGCTTTGGGAGACGGCAGTCAGGCATTCGAACAACATGACCGGTCCACTGAAGTTGGCGTTGAAGGATCATTTTTTCAATGCTAGTAGTCTTTGCTTCTTCCAGTACACTGACATTTGTTCGCCTATCTTCCCAAGTAATTCGCAGGATTTTCCGGAGGCAAAACATATTAGAAGGTCATTGTATTTGTACACACATTCAGTCACTATGTATGTATGCCATGTGAATTTTTGATATCTAACTCGAGGTATCACATCTACTATACGCTGCCTTGTTGTTATGTATGCATAATGGAATTCACCCTTGCATAATGTGGATACCACTATATTTAGTGGGTTTTGTATCTGGCTGTTACTTACTCCATTCCAAGCAACATTAATGCATCTCCTTCAGACTAAAGTAAATATAAATTCTAGTGCAGCACTTTGTTACTGTGTATTCGTTTTTTCAAAGGTCATTTCTGTATATTGGTTATCACAGTGCGGGCTCCTCTTCTTTTTTCTGTTTTGTGGGCCTCCAGCTCCCAGCATACCCAGCCAGCATGGCTAATGGCAAGGGATTCTGGGAACTGTAGTCCAGCAACATCTGGGGACCCAAGGTTGGAGAGCCCTGCATTAGCGGTATTACACCTCTAACAGTTAGCCGACTTAGACAAAACACTTATTAAAAAGACGTTGTGGCATCCAATAGACATGGAACAAAAGTTTTTGCTGAATAAAACATAACCTAAGATCCATAGACCCTTCGACACAGACAATGTTCCATTGATTAGGCAAAACAGAACAACCGAATTCCCTATTCCATACACAACATTTAAGATGCCGTGTTTCATACTTATTCACAGGTAATAAGTATTTATAAACATGGTCAATATAACTACTCAGCCTCAATCAATGCTTCCAATAGCAAAGAGGACTCTGAAGCTGTAAAGGCGGCAGACCCAAACCTAGATTCTAAAAATGTTGCAAGTACAAATACAGGAAAACCGTGTTTTATCGCGCATTGCTTTATTGCGCTTCGGAGATATTGCGGTTTTTACAAATTGAAGGTTTGTGGCAACCCTGCGTCGAGCAAGTCTATCGGCACCATTTTTCCAACAGCATATGCTCACTTCGTGTCTCTGTGTCACATTTTTTAGCAATAAAGTTTTTTTTATTAAGGTATGCACATTGTTTTTTTTAAACGATGCTATTTCATAATGCTATTTCACACTTAATAGACTACAGTATGGTGTAAGCATAACTTTTATATGCACTGGGAAACAAAAAAATTATGTGACTCACTTTATTGCAATATTCACTTTATTGCGGTGGTCTGGAACCAAACCCGCAATATCTCCGAGGTATGCCTGTATTGCAGGACTCTCCAACCTTGGGTCCCCAGATGTTGCTGGCCTACAGCTCCCAGCATACTCAGCCAGCATGGCTAATGGCAAGGGATTCCGGGAGCTGTAGTCCAGCAACATCTGGGGACCCAAGGTTGGAGAGCCCTGCTGTATTGCCATGCAGCTGAAGCAGGCAAATCGTATTTGGCACACGGAGCCAAAAATGACAAAAACTCATCATCCGCATCCACTAATTGATGCAAAGTAAAAATCAACATGTTGGTCCACATCCATCATATGAACATTTTCTTACCAATTTTTAAATCTGGATTTCCCCATAATGTCATTTAGCATGAGAAAATGAGTCAAACTGTAATTGATGAGATATAATATGCCAAACCTCTCTGACTGTCATGATTGTAGGAGGTACTCTGTCCATTTTAGTGTGCCAAGAACCCAATGCCATCAATTTGTAGAGATGATCAAGGCATAAGGATTCTAAAACTGACCAAGGTGGATAATCTCATCTCAGTGGAAAAGACCAAAATTTTGAATTAATCAATTAATCTGGAAAGCCAAACCCACCTATTTTAATTGAAAGTTGCATCCTTTTCAAAGAAATTTGTGGTGGGGGAGGAACCCCAGAAAAATTGGCAAAACAAAGCATAATTTTTTGGTAGGACACTATACAGGTATATATACCTGTATAGTTTCCTGGCAAATTTTTTTTTTAACCCTTTCTAAATCCCACTTGAAAATTGAAGTTTTATCTTTGATAGTTGCCAAAGGTAATTACTTCTGTTAATGGGGTGGCTTGCACTTTTGCATATTTCCAAGGTGGTAGAATCTCAGGAACAAGTGCAAAAGTGAAGGCACCCTTAGGACACATGACTCAAAACCCACCCACCCACCAAAAAACCCATGAGGATCTTGCCAATGAAGGGGGTGAATGAGCAGCCACACCTTTTTCACGAGTTAAGATCACTCTCAGCCTTTGGTTCCATTTGACAGCTCACCTTTTGACAGCTGTCAGATGGAACCAAAGGGGGAAATAAACTTACCTGCACTCTGTGGGGCAATGCCCATCGGGGGTACCTGCTGGACCTTGCCAGCAGCCCCCCCTGCACATTGCCCCCCCAAGGATCCCCATTCCTACACCTGTGCAACTGCGAATGTCCGCAGTTACACAAGTGCAGGTATTTTTTTTTTAAATTGCAAATATTTGTGAAAATTAGGGTGGGCAAATTTCCTTTTTAAAAATGTTTGGCAACCACGGGCACCCTCTCCAAGATGCCAGTGGGGCACTTTGAACGGATTGTCTGTAGCTTTTCCCCTTTGGTTCCATCTGACAGCTGTCAAAAGGAAAGATGTCAAATGGAACCAAAGGTGCGAGTGATCACGATCCCCAGGAAAAAAAGTTTAAACTGCAGAAAAACCATGGTGAGACTGAAACAGCTCACAATCGCAGCAGCGAGTGGGGAGACAACTCAGTCCTCCCACTGTGTCCCCTGGGATACCCGCAAGAGAATCGAGGTGGGAGGAGGTGGATAGAGGGGGCCGACAACCCATGGTGAGCCCGATTGTCGGGCGCACCGTGCGCTGTTTGCACAGCAACCAACCCTCCGTGGCTTATTGCCATGGTGGGTTGTCATGATGTGTGAATGTGCCCAATATGAGCAAGGGTGGATTGAAGGGAAGCAGCTGCAGGTGATTTGGAGTGGGAAAATGGCAGGCAGGGAAAGGGTTAAGCTGATCCTCCACTCAGAATTGCACCTTCTTGCTTTTTATTTTTTTTAAAAAAAATAGGCCATTGGGGCTTTGTTGTTAAGTGCACGTGTTTGCCCCTGAGTAGCAAGGCTATCGTCCTTGTTTCTCTCCTTTTTTCTTTTTCTTTTTTTAAAAATATGTTTTATTAAATTTTTTCAAATCTTACATCTACTAATGAATACAACAAAAGTACAACATAAACATTGTGCACCCCGCACCTCTTGGAACCAAGTTATATTTCTCCCCATATATATATATATATATATATATATGATATTATTCTATATTCCAAAAATATAACAAATCTTGACAAGGTTTGTTCCCCTTCCCCTTCACCAACACATAATCCAAAAATTTACCCCATATGTTCACAAAAGTGTCTTTCTCCAATTGTCCTTTTTGACACTTAATATTACAAGTTAATTTATCATTTAGCGCGATATCCCATACTTCTTTATACCATTCAGTAATTGAAAAGACATGTTGAACCTTCCACTTCCTAGCTATCATTAATTTAGCTGCTGTTAACAAATTCACAATCAATTCTTTTGTATTTTTTAAACCAACTAACTTTTCTGTAATTGTTAACAATGCTAATTTTGGGCAGACTTCTAATTCCATTCCAATTATTTCTGATATTTCTGCAAATACTTTCTGCCAAAATTCCAGAACATTTTTACAGCTCCACCACATGTGGGCATATGTACCTTTTACATTACATCCTCTCCAACACAATGCGGAGCAACTGTTATCTATCCGATTTAATCTTACTGAAGTTAAATACCATCTCCATACCACTTTATAAAAGTTCTCTTTTATCCTAGTTGACATAACTCTTACAATACGTCTATCCCAAATATTTTTCCAACTTTGTTTCGATATTTCCTCATCAAATTCATTATCCCATAACAGTTTAAGAGAATCTTTATGCTCTTCTTCTTTTTGTAACATCGTATATAAAACCTTTGTTGTACCTCTTGTTGAAACATTACCTTCTATAGCTTCTCTAGTCAAAACTGTCTTTTCAAAATTGGTTAGTTCTCTTTCGCTGTCCATTCTTATCCTCCACTTCTTTAACCACAGTTCCAATTGCATTGAATTTAACCATGAAATTCTCCCTCTTCCTACTATTTCTATTATATGTTCTCTAGTCTTCAATTTTTCCACCCAATCCATTAATTTAATCACCTTTTTTCTCCTTAGTATAGCTTCTATATGTCTTACATTTTCTGGAAAGTCCTCCATGACCTCTACCAGAGTTAGCGGGGATACCTCTGGTGTAAAAATTTTCCTTGTGCTATTCCAACTCTCTAACATACTCCTCAAAAAGGGATTTTCTAATCCTTTTATAATACTATTTATATTTTTCTTAAATAATATATTCACCATCATGTTTCCTAATTCTCGTGATTCTAATTCCAACCACATTTTGTCTTTCCCTGCTATAATATCCAAGATATGTCTTACTTGGTTGGCTAAATAATACCACTGTATATTAGGAATGAAGGTGTTTAGTGCAACCCACCCTGAAGGCCCGCCGGCCTCCTGGAAAAGCAGAGCGCTTTACTTGTGTGAGATGGAAGATTTAAAATCCTGCTCCTGTGTGCAAATGCCCATAAATCTACACACAGAAGTCCAGACCTGTCTCTCCCACTCCACGCAGCATTCCAAGCGTATCGGATATCAGCCAGTTCAGCCTCCTCCTGCAGATCCCAGTAATAAGGAAATAACTCCGTAGACGTCACAGGTTATTTGTTCTACCTGTTTATTACTATAGCAAGTATATACTACAGAGTATACATCCCCTAATTACAGTCCATGTGCAGAGAACAATGCATAGCAAGCATTAATCCAGTGGAGCAAGTTGATTTCACTCCACCTCAGCTAAGACGTTACATGATTGCATTTAGTCCAGCAAGCATTAGTCAGAGCAACAGAGAGAAGAAGAATAAAGCAATTCCATCTCTCTCCAAAATCAATGGCTACAGAACAGAAAGCTAACAAATCAGTACGTCACCAGAAAGTACAAACCATGTGACCAGCTCGTATTTCTTTCACACCTACTTTTCCCATGAGAAAGGGCCAGGAAGTAGAAGACAAAACATGACTTGTTTTCCAGCCATTCTGTACTTTTTCAAATGTCAACAATGTGCCACAGCTGGTGTTGTTTTACATGTCACAACAAGGAAGACCTAAACCACCTATTTTTTGCGCTTTATACCAACTGTATTTATTAATCCTTGATCTTTTCCTTCCATTACAATATTCATTAATAATTGATTGCCAATCTTTAATTTCTTTTTCTGTAAGCTTTACTGGTATCCTAAACAAAAAGTTTATTTTAGGCAATATCTTCATTTTTACCAACACTATTCTACCAAACCATGAAAATCCAATTTTCTTATACTCCTCTATTTTATTTTTAACCTCCGTCTTTAACTTTCTAAAATTTTGTTCTCCTACTTTATCAATATCTTGTGTAATTTCTATTCCTAAATATTTAATTACATTTGTAATTTTAATGTTATATTTTTTTTCTTTAACATTTCATTCTCCTCTTTTTTACTATAATTAAACAATAAAATCTTGGATTTACCCCAATTCATCTGAAGCCCAGTTATTTCTCCAAATTCTTTCAAGTGGTTCTCCAACCTATCCATTGTTTCAACAGGATTTTTAATTGTTAATAAAGTATCATCTGCAAATAGATTTATTTTAGTTTGATCTCCAACCCCCATCCCTATTAAATATTTCTATCTTCTCTTACTACATTTGCTAGTATTTCCATCACTAATGCAAACAAAATAGGGGGAAGGGGACATCCTTGTCTAGTTCCTCGGTCTAAGGAAATTTGTTCTGTAATACCATCATTTACCACTACATTTGTAATATTATGGGCATATAGTTGATTAATTACTCCTTTAAATCTTGTTCCAAACCCCATATTTTTTATTATCATTTTTAATGTAGGCCATTCCACACAATCAAAAGCCTTGAAAATATCTAATGCTAATACTCCCGCTTTAACATTATTTTTCTTTATACTATATATTATATTTAATACTCTTCTAGTTAAATCGGCCATTTGCTGACCTGCAATAAATCCGCATTGGTCCACCCCTACATATTTACTCATAAACCTATTCATTCGTCTCGCTAGTATTGCAGTGAATAATTTTGCGTCTTGATTTATTAACGAAATGGGTCTATACGAGTCTGGTTCTGTTAAATCCTTTCCTGGTTTTGGAATTACTATAATCATAGATTGTTTCCATGAGGGGGGAATTTCTCCCCCTTCCATTATTTTATTATATAATGCCTTCATCCTTGGAATTAACATATGTTTAAAAACCTTGTAATATTCCATTTCCACCCCTAATCCATCTACTCCTGGGGTCTTGCCCTCTTTTAATTTATTTATAGCAAAATCTATCTCCAAATCTGAGAATGGTTGCTCCATCGTCTCTCTATCTTCTTCTTGTATTCTCATTTTCATATGTTTTTCAATATATTCTTTAATCCTATCTTCATCACCTATTCCTGCTTTATATAATTCTGAATAAAATTCATGAAATTTTTTTAATTTTTCCTTCATCAAATTATGTCCTTTCCCTTTTTTATCCTTTATTATTCCAACTATATTTTTTCCCTTTTTGTGTGTGTGGATCTAGCTAACATTTTAGAATTCTTGCTACTATTTTCAAAGTAAGCTCTTTTCATATAAATCAAATTTCTCGGTGTCCTTTCAGTATCTTTGTTTTCTAACTCTTTCCTCTTAGCTTGTAGTTCTGCATAAATCTGCTTTCCCCTTTCCTTTAAAAATTTAGCTTCTAACTCCCTTATCTCCTCTTCAAGCTTTTTATTAAATGCCTCCTGTTGTTTCCTTAATATACATCCTTCTCTTATACTAATACCCCCTCATAACAGCTTTCATTGTGTCCCAAACTACTGCATTGCTACAAACTCCTGTATCATTAATCTCTCAAATCTCTCTTAATTCCTTCTCTATCTTATCTCTTATATGTTTGTACTGAAAAAAATTAGCGCTCAGCCTCCATCTTTTAGCTTCTTTATAATCCTTATTTATCCTAACATCCATATTATGTATTGCATGATCCGACACTTTTATAATACCAATTTCCATGTTCAATACTCTTGAAATCAGATTTTTAGAAACAAATATATAGTCAATCCTAGAAAAATTCTTTGTGACAGGTGAATAATATGTATAACTTCTTCCATCTCCTTTTACACCCCTCCATACATCTACCATTCCCTCTTTGTTCATTACTGTAGTGTATTTAATGCCGTTATATTATTTTTCCTCTCTTCTACCGTAGGATTAGATCTATCTATCTTTTTGTCCATCACCATGTTGAAATCACCAGCTATTATAACTAACTCATTTTGTTTTTTACCCATTTCCTTTAATACTTCTTGGTAAAATTATGCTTGATTTACATTTGGGGCATATACATTAATTAATATATATTCTTCCCCTCCGAATGCCCCATATACCATTATATATCTCCCCCTAGTATCCTTTTTGACCTTACTCACAATAAAACCACATTTTTTTAGAAATAATAATTGCAACACCTCTTGACTTGGTGGATCCATATGCTTTCTCATATATCATAGACCATCGAAGTTTAAGTTCATTTACTCCCTCTTTTGATTGATGTGTCTCTTGTAAAAATATTATGTCCGCCTTATCTTTATTTAGAAGTGCTTCAATCCATCTTCTTTTCAGAATAGATCCCAGACCTTTGACATTCAATGTTGAGACTCTTAACTTTGGGTACATCTTATTATATTGTTGCTCAAAAAACCTTGATCCCTGTGCACAAACATATATAACCCCAAATCCCTCCACCCCCACCCAAACATTTAATTTTATTTCCCCCCCTCTTACCCCGGGGATAATCACCCCGCCCACGGCTTCTGGCACCTTTAGCGTTGGGGGGGGAGGCTGAGACTCCCGCCCACGGACACCAACCATAATATTCATTCCGGTCTCTAAACTATATCCCCCTCTATTCCCCCCTTTTTTTATTCCTTAATTTTTATTTTATTTTTGTTTTTTTAAAAGTTAAAGAAAGCAGAAATAAAAATTAAAAAATCCTCCAACTGCGCCGAAAAATCTTGTATATCTGTATTTCCAACTGACCCTGGCATTTCTTATCCAGCTGCTCCATCTTCCCCTTGTAAGCCCAGTTGTTTCAACAACTCCATACCTTGTTCCAGCGATCTTATCTTGTGAGATTTCTTCCCCCCAAAAAAATCTCAAAAAGACTGGATAACCCCAGGTGTAGGAGATCCCATTTTTAGTCAGAACTGCTGTACAAGGTTTCATGCTCCTATGCCAATTTGTTGTTTGGGCACACAGATCGTTGTAAACTTGAACTGGGGCTGAAAAAAACATCAGTTGGCCAGGGATTCGCCTGATCGCTTTCATGAGAATCTCCTTCCTGTTGTAATATGTAAGTCGTAAGATAATGTCTCTGGGACTCATTCCTCCTCTTTTGAAAGTGACTCTGTGGATCCTTTCGATGTCCCCTTGCTCCCATTTAACATCTGGGACTAGGACCTGCAGCCATTCAATCACTCTATCTCTCAGCTTTTTTGGAGTTTCGCCACTCTGTTCTGGGAGACCGCGTAAACGTATATTAGATCTACATTCCCGATCTTGCAAATCAATCATTTTTAGCTCAATCTGATCAAACCTGATATTGTGTACTTGTAATTCAAGTTTATTTGCTGTTTTCCCTTTTTCCATCTCAGCCATTTTCAGATTTACAGTCTTTATTTCTGCTTTAATTTCAGCAATTGACTTTTGTAACTCCACAGCCACTTCTGCTACCATCTGTTTGTTATTTGCTCTCATCTGTTCTTTCATCTCATTTGAAATTGCTTCATTATTTTCTTTCAACATTTGGCTGAACTGAACCAGCACTTCGCTCATCGCCATTTCTCCTGCTTGTTTGTTTTTTGATTTCACCACAGCAACAGTAGTGCCCTCCTTCTGCTGAGATGGTGTATCCGGTTTAAACTTAGCACTTCCTGGTTGCAATGACTCCACACTCAGACTGAATTTATATCTTCCTTTAATCTCCAGTTTATTTCTTGCCTGGTCAGATTGAACTCTTTCCAGCTGTGAGGCTATGTTGTCACTAGGATGAGTTCTTTTCTTCTCCCAAGACAATATTGACTGTTTACATTTGCGTTCCCGAGACATTTGGCATCCAGCCCAGAAATACCAAGAGGGTGTTTAGAAAATAATCTTCCACTTTTGGTTTATAAAATAAACCTGTGCTTTGATTCAACCCTCCGTATGCATAAACATACTCACACAGAGACTTTCTTCCAGGGGAATTTGACGCCTTTACAATTTTTCAGACCGGAGCTGTTTCAATGTCCGACCTACTCCATTCGCCTAGAAGCCACGTCCCCTCCTTGCAGGTTTGAGTTTCTGGGAGTATCACATGAAAGATAAAATACAATTCAGACACATTTATTATAAAGAACGGACCTCCAAAAGTGTTATTGGTCATTAAGGTTAGTATTCCAAGAACTGAGTTGCTATCTCAAGGGGAAACTGCTTTGCAAGACAATTCTCCTGCAGGCCAGTTAAAGTACCGTATGCTTTCCCATACGTGTAGTGTAAGAACAAAAAACAGAGCTCCTTGCAATACCTCAGCTCACTTGGCAGATAAATCTAGCTCAAGCTTCCACAACGTGGTGCTCTCCGGATTGTATGAACTTCCACTTCCACTAGCCCCAGTCAGCATGGGCAATTGTCAGGAATGCTGGGTGTTGTAGTCCACAAACCTCTGGGGACCCAAGGTTGGAGAACACTGATCTAGAGGGTACCAGGCTGGTGAAGGCTGAGCTGGCTAGCTAATGTCTTTGCCTGCCCTGTTCTAGAGCAGCCCCTGAGAAAGCCTTCTTCTCTCACATCCCCATCAAAGGCTGAGCTAGCTAAATCCAAGCTGCTAAACAGCCCAGATCTAAGGTCTTGCGAAGTCCTTGCAAAACCTTGGCTCCTCTGTTGGCAAGCTGATGAACAGATGACCTTTGCTCCCAGCTTTGGGCCTCTTTTTTGTGTGATGCAGAGATTGCTTACAAACTCTGGTGGGGTGATGCCAAACCCTGTGAGGGCCACATTTTCTTTAGCTGACAACTTTGGCTTACTTTTCCCAGGACTGCCTACATCGTGGTGCTTGGTGAACATGACCGTAGCTCCCCTGAGGAGAACATACAGACGTTGGCTGTTGAGAAGGTGGGTGAAGAGGCTCGACAGCTACATGCTTGCTAGCAGTGAGGTAGTGGTAAATGTTGAAGTGCAGGCAACTCATCGAGACCGTTCCAATAGCCACACCCCTAAAGAGACCGCACTCATACGTAATGCTAAGCCTTGATTTATGTTAAGCATAGTTTGCTGCTTTTGCCATGAATTGTCTGGCAGCTGAGCAAACAACTGCAGCTTGTTTTCCCTATATCTGGTTTGCTTCTTGCCCACCCTTTTTGTCAGCCTTCAAAGCGGTTTCATTTTCAGGCTGCTCTTGCTGGGCAAGTATTATGGCATGGTATACGTATCCACGAAAACAACCTGAGTGGTTGCTCATATGGCAGCCATACTTTGAAGTGTCTTTTATCTGAGAGGTGCCCTCCGCAGGGCCCTTTTAAAATATCCTTTTGGATATTTACCGTATATAATGTCATAATATTTGCAGTGTTCCCTTTGGCTTTCTATGTTTTCTACGCCGTGGGGGGTCATCTGTTTTTCAAACCACTGTTCCTCACAGTAATCTCAGCAAACAGGCTGGAGAATGAACCCTCTTCTGGTGTCACATCCTCAAGCCATGTTGCAACCATTATCCCAAGCGATATGCCACCTTCTAGAGTCCAGAAAGGGAGGCCAAAGCAGGCAGGGGGAGCTGACTGCGGCCATCTTTGGCCCTGTGGCACAGACAGAAAGTTCTTCTGGTGATCAGAGGCAAAGATGATTGGCAACTTAGACATGGCCAAGAAAGAGGAAATGCATCACCCCAAAAGAGGGCAGCAGTTTGCATAACGTTTGCATGTACAAATTTATATGTATAGGTGCAAATTTAGAAATGATGGCTGTTATTTAAATAGAAACACCATACATCTCACCATAGTGGAGAAGCAGAGTGACCAGGTGACCCGCACGTGCCGGCTCAGGCTGGTGCCAACTGGTGGATGGGCCACTGGTGCCAACTGTGGATGGGCCACTCCAAGGCCCCGGCCTGCCCTCCCTCCTTCGGGTTCTTTGACTTTAAACCGGACTTGGACAGGACAGGCCATCAAAAAGAGGACACCTGCAAATGGAGGACTGTCCTCTGTAAAGTAGGACACCTGGACACCCTATTGAGCAGGGAAGGTAGAGTGGCCATGTATCCTACTTTACAGAGAACAGTCCTCTGTATACTATATAAATTAGTATATGCTAATTTAATGCAAATCGATGTTTCTCTTTTGAGGTGATGTGTTTCCTCTTCTTGGGAGGTACGTACCTGGCCACCCTAAGGGAAGGAAACGGGAACATTTTGATGAGACATTATGCCCCGCCCTATGTCCATGTCACTCACTGTCCCTTGTTTGCAGGCAGCACTCACAATCTCTCTCTCTCTGTCTCTCTCTCACCAGGTCTTCATCCACCCAGACTGGAACGACTCTGCCACTAACTATGACATTGCCCTCCTCAAGCTGGCCGCCCCTGCTAAGCTGAGTGCTACTGTGTCCCCCGTGTGCCTGACAGATGTCGTGGATCTGTTCAAGAGTGGAGACCTTTGTGTCACCAGTGGCTGGGGCAGGACATACTACAATTGTGGGTCTGGCAGGGATCTTGCATATCACAAGAAGAGAGCTGGGGGAGGGCTGCTTTTTTCGCCTCCATTTTGGGTTGGAAGAGAGGTGCGGGTTGCAGCAAAAAAAGGTGGCACATCTTGGCTCTCGTGCATCTCCAGGCTTCCTAGTGCCCCCTAGAGGTGTCCACTGGCGAGGAGGTCGACGGTCACAGTCCCAGAAGGTGTAAAGAAGTGGTATCTCTACTGGCTCTAGATCAGTGTTCTCCAACCTTGGGTCCCCAGATGTTTTTGGCCTACAACTCCCAGCATGTCCCAGCCAGCTATGCTGGCTGGGGCATGCTGGGAGTTATAAGCCAAAAACATCTGGGGACCCAAGCTTGGAGAACACTGATCTAGATTTATCGCAGGCCATGCCCATGCGTAGAGGGGTTGTGCCGTGCAAGAAAATATACTTCTTTCTGCCATCCAAACCATAATCTGGAGCAAATGAGCCCTCCAAACAAAAGTAGATGGCCATCCTTGGACTACAGGAGGGGTGCAAAACCCCAAGCCCAGGGGCCAAGACCGGACTGCCTGGGGTCTGAGTCTGGCCCTCCAGGGCTTGCCTGATGGGCCGACCCCCTTCCTGTGGCCCCACTCCTTTCACCCTGAAAACCGATCGTTGGGTGGTTTCTTGACCTTTGTGAATCCCCCCCCCCCAATCTCAAGGGTCAAAATGCCTCTCCTAAGGTTTAGTTTAGTTTTTTTTAAAAAGGATATTGTACAGTTGGAAAGGTTCAGGAAAGGGCAAGCAAAATGATCGAGGGGCTGGAGCAACTCCCCTGCGAGGAAAGGTTGCAACATCTGGGATTGTTCAGCTTAGAAAAAAGGTGAGTGAGGGGAGAGATGATAGAGGTGTACAAAATTATGGTGTGGAGAAAGTCAATACGGAGACATTTTTCTCCCTCTCATAATACTAGAACCCAAATGGGGTCATCCCATGAAGCTGGTTGGTAGCAGATTCAGGACAAATCAAAGGAAGGACTTCTTCACACAGCGCAGAGTTAAACTATGGAGTTTACTTCCACAAGATGTAGTGATGGCCACCAATCTGGATGACTTTGAAAGGGGATTGGACAAATTCATGGAGGAGAAGGCTACCGATGGCAACTAGATCTAGTTACTGATCTGATCCTGTCTCTTGCAGATCTCACCGCCCCCAGCAAGCTGCAACAAACGGCCCTGCCCCTTCTGTCGAATGAGCAGTGCAAGGAGTATAAGGGCAGCGAGATCTCCGACCTGATGATCTGTGCCGGTGCAGCAGGCTCCTCTTCATGCAAGGTGAGCACACCAGCCCCACTTCTTCAAAGCCCTGAGCTGCCCCTCTTCCTCGCCGCTGCTTCCTTGGAGGAGAGCAGCAGGTGGTTGGCACCTGTAGAGATGGTCACACTCTTATCTCTTTGTTTCCTCTAGCCCAGACTTGTGTACACTGGACTTCCAGTGTTTGTAGTTTCCAGCACTATGGGTTAAATGGTGTGTGTGTGTGTCCATGGCCATATTGTACTCACTGTATGATTGAGGATGGAGATTCCTTGAGTCTTCTATTTTCACTGCAGCCACAGCTCCCTGTGAATGTGAAGGTGTTCTTCCAGTTTTTGACTAGTGGCCTGACAGTCCTCATGACTCATCAAAGCTCTAGTACAGTGTTCTCCAACCTTGGGTCCCCAGATGTTTTTGGCCTACAACTCCCAGCATGCCCCAGCCAGCGTAGCTGGCTGGGCCATGCTGGGAGTTGTAGGCCAAAAACATCTGGGGACCCAAGGTTGGAGAGCCCTGCTCTAGTAGATCTATGCTGCTCTGCTAGAAATCTCGCTGCCGTTTGGACTTTTTCTAAGCATTTTTAAAGTAGCCATTTTGCTTTCTGCTATGCACGCGTCCCGTCTACAAGGTGCCGCAAGACTCTTGGTTGTTTTTGATGCAACAGACCAATGCGGGTACCCCTCTTGAAACTATCAGTTACAGTAACCCTGGAAAGCCTCGGCACCACTTTGCCTGCCTGCACTGGATGAGCTGGCACAGCAATTGCATTTTATTTTTCATCGCAGGTCCATTTTGTATTAAATATGGTTATCTCTGGCCAAACTGTTTTAAAATCCCTTAAACTGTTTTTAATTTCTTTATTGTAGAATAATTTTACGGCTGCGTTATTGTATCTTGGCCTTGTTTTAGGCACTGTTGTATACTGCCCAGAGAGCTTCGGCTATTGGGTGGTATAGAAATGAAATGAAATAAATAAATAAATAAATAAATAAATAAATATGTGAAGGACCAGCACCCGGGTCCTATGCATGAGTTCGGCGCTTAACGGGTTAACCGGCACTGAGTTACAGCCCGTACAAGCAGGTGAACCCGACTGGGAGGGTTGCGCACACAAGAGGATACTCCAGCCCTTTGTATGACCAAATAAGGCTTTATTTACTTACAAAATATACGGAGCAGAACTAACAGCTTTCTAGGAATACTATAACGTCAACATGACCTGACGTGATCCCCAAGTTTATCAATGAACAGGCTCCCAGGCTAGCGCCTTGGGATTAGTCAGTCACCTTAGACTAAAGAGTTTACGCTAGTCAATTTCAGCCTGACTCCGGGTCTGTCCGATCCGGGGAAGAGAACAGCTTACTCCAGCCACCGCTGGAGGACGAATCTTGATCAAAGTACCCCGTGTTCCCAACAACCCCGAAAAGGAGGGGAGACGGGTTTTCTACCCCTGGGTTCCCGCTCTCCCCGCCCTCGCGGTCAGGTGGGGCTTATTCCTGCCCCTTCGTGTCAGGTGGGCTTATTCCTGCCCGGGAAGAAGGTGACGTGTTGGGTACTTTGCAGCTCTTTGAGACTGCCCTGTTAGTTTGATGGTCTTGATGGTCCTTTCCTGGGTTTTGTGGAATCCAACCGAGACTCTCTATTGTTGGCATACCGGTCCGTCTGGCTGTTTCCCTGTAACCCCCTTCCTCGCCCCCCTCCTCCCTGGAAGGAGACTGGTGTGTGCGTGTGCATGTATACTCGTGTCAGGCTTTCTCCACAAAATAAATATTTCAAAAACAGCCACAGATCAGGTTGGAAAAAACCTAGGAAAGCCCTGAAATCCCATGTGGATTCCCTGTTAGCAAAGGGACTAACAATGGGATGACAATTACAGAGAAAAGGGCTTATGTGTGTGTAAGCAACCTTGGAGGAGCATCATAAGGGCAACACCTCCCCACGCCCCCAGTAGCCTGAAATGGCACATGCTGGGAACAGAATGCTGATCACTGCATCCGCTGTTTGTGAACTGGTCCAAGACATAGGTGGGTGTGGGAACGAAAGGGAGAGGTATATGAATAGGTGGCCACTTATGAGTCAGCAGAAAAGAGGACAAAGGAGCACAGCAATTTGCATAATGTTTGCATATGCTAATATATATGTATAGATGTACATCTAGAAATAATTACTATAATTTAAATAGGAATACAGGACATCTCACCGTAGTGTGGAAGGCTGTGACCAGGTGACCCGTGTGCCTGCCTGCTCAGTCTGGCTGTTCTGGTTCTTTATCTTTGAACTGGAATTGGACAGAACAGCCCAAATAAATAAAAAATGAATAAATAAGGACATCTTGAAATAGAGGATGTTCCTCTGGCAGTCCTTCAAATACAAAACTGTCCTCTGTAAAAGAGGACACCTGGCCACCCCCCCTAACATGAAACGGTACTCTTTACTGAATGTGGAAAAGATGTCCCAGAAGTATTGTTTTGGTTCCAAAGGGGGAGGGAAATGGCGGAGGGCCCGGTCAGTAATTCCGTGTCATCTGCTGACGAAGCTTTCCCCTTTGGACTCTCATGGGGGGGCCCTCACGCAACGAGGTCTACGCTGCCATTTCTGTGTTTTCAGGGTGACTCCGGCGGACCCCTCGTGTGCCGGAAGGATGGCGTTTGGCAGCTGGTGGGCATCGTGTCTTGGGGCAGCTTCAACTGCTCAGTCACCAGCCCGGGCGTGTATGCGCGCGTCAGTCGGCTCCGCGGGTGGGCTGAGGAAATCATGGCCAAAAACTTAGCCAACTGAGCCAAGCGGCCAGGCAGGGACCAATAAAACCTGTTTGTCCTTCACGAGAGTCCTGTTTTTGTTTCGTTCCTGCTAAGCCACACAGATGAATCCAAGGCCCATGGCTTGGAGTAGGCATGGTTGGGCACTTTCGCTGCTCCTCGTCCCCACTGCAACCTGCTTGTTCTCCTGCCTCTCGCTCTGGCCCAGACAACTGCCGTGGTGATGGGGAGGAGGAGCAGGAGATGCCACGGCCTGCTTGCTCCCTGGTTCTCTCTGCCTACGAAGCAAGCAATAGCCATGATGAGAAAGAGGGTGAGGAGCAAGGGCAGCTGGCGGCCATGGCAGTGAGAAGGAAGACTCACTGAGGGAGGCGGCCCAGGGAGGGCGCCTTGCCCAAGGGCCCTCCAAAACCCGCAATGGACACTGCCCGGGGCCTTTGCTGTACTGTGCGTCTGAGTGAGAGAGGCTCCATCTTTTCATACATCCCCCTCAAAACAAACCCACGGCCCTAAGGAGAAATTATTTGTGGAGCGCCATTGTGAAGGGAGGAATGTCTGGAATTCCGCAGCCCTCTGTATCTCTGAATTGCGGGCCTGTCTCCGCTTCAATCCGCCCCTCCACCCTCTCCTGGCTCAAGACAGCTGTGACAACTGCAACTCTGGGTGCCAGTTCTGCTTTTGGCTGACAGGACATGGCCCGTTTCTCTCCCACACCTGGTTTTATGACAAGGCAAGGGAGCAACCTTAATATACAACAATCCCACACCATTGGCAGGAGTTTGACCCAAATTAGCAAATATTGCCTGTGCTATCTGCCATTAGGAACTTGCTTTGTGTTAGTGCGGCCTTCCCACGCCTGGTGCCCTCCAGCTGTGTTGGACTGTAACTCCCAGCATGGCTGGCTGGAGACGCTGGGAGCTATAGTCCAACACACCTAGAAGGCACCAGGCGTGGGAAGGCTGTTCTTTCCAAGGACTATTTAAAATTAGATAAATTTATGGTAAAAAGGGCATGACCACACACCACAGTGGAGTTTGTTGAGTTTTCCACACGTTTTGTGGTTTCCCCACTTCATGTTATTTATTGATTGATTGTATTTTTAAATCGCCCATCTAGCCGGAACCCGGCCGCTCTTTAGTGGGATTTGGGGAATGGGGCGGTTTGCTAACATCGCTGCCAGTGCCAAGCAGGAATGTGAGCAGAGCCAGTGGGTCAGGCCACTTGTGGCCCTTCAGATGTTGTGGCCTACAACTCCCACCAGACCTAGCCAGCACAACCAATGGTGAGGGAGTTGTAGTCCAAAACATATGGAAGGCCACAAGTGGCCCAGCCCTGCAGTAGGTATTCCCGACTTCTACCGACGGTAGGACGTGCTCCATCTAGGCTCGATCATTTGCTGGTTTCCTGGCTTCTGTGCAGTTTTCCTCCATTCTACAAGGCTGACGTGCCTCTGCCAAGGCTGGGTTACCCGCAGTAAGGGCTTTAAACTAAAACAGGCTGGTGTTTTTGGCCACACCCACTTTTACACTGGGCTCCGCCCACCACTGAAATGCGGCCCCCGAGAGCTTCTCTGAAATGGAATTTGGCCCTCGAGCTGAAAAAGGTTCAACATGCCTGGGCTAGCCCATCGGCTAGGTCTGCCTAAGGATGTGCTGGGCTACATGCGGACTAAATTTCCAGATCAGAACAACAGGGCAATAGGAATAGATCCCTCCACTGAAATCAAGAGGCCAATAGCGACTATCTGGGGCTCCTGCGGTACTTCAGGATTAGGCCTTTATTGTGAAATCCTCATTCCTGGAAATGTACAGGAGTCCAGATGATGTCATCTTCCATTCATAACACTCTCGTGTTTTCCCACCGCTTCTTCCATCTTTTTTCTTACCGCAAAAAATCCGCTAAGTGGGAAAGACGGAATAGCTGCACAAGGCCTTTTGACCGAAGTGCCCCTGGTTCCAGTACAAATCAAATTTCCAGTATGAAATCTATGAAATAAGGAGCCCCACAGACACAGGAGTCGCCAGCCACCCCTGCCTATCTTGCTGCCTTCAGGTCTTGTCTTGCTATGGCTGGGTCAAGCTAAGTCCTGGGGGGGGGGGAATAGTAAATCCATTCAGCAAAGTCCAGAAGCACAGGGTTGCTGGTCAAGAAGAAGGATAGTCCAAATGCACAGTCTGAGTTAGAGCCCTGTGTGTGGCACCCTGCTCCCTCGGGAGGAAGCCAAGCACCACGGGGCTTGTGTCCCCACTCCCGGCTGCCCCACCCCGGGGCCCGTGCTCCTGACGATGCCGGGAGAGCAATCCCAGTCTCCAGGCATCGGCAGGAGCGTGACACAGGAGAGCTGAGAACAGCCGCTGAAAGTGCCAAAGGGGCACTTTGGGGCAGCTGTTGTCCCCGCTGCCCTCAGTGATCCCGCAGTGTCTCCTGAGATGGGGGGAGAAAGAGGAGGCACCCTACACCCAACTGTGCCTGACTGTGTGTTGGGCACAGGGGAATTTAAGCCACAGTGCGTGGCCTAAAAAATTCCCAAGGGGCTTAGGGTGTCATGCAAACCCGCCCATTGTGTTTCTGCTCATGTGCAAAATAGGCAATTCCCCGATGCCAGGGCTGGGCCCGAACATCTGTACTTCGAAGAGAGGGAGAGAGAGAGAGAAGGGGAGCGTCAAAATGAGAGACAGAGAAGGGATGGCCATGCTCACTTTTGATCTGGCATCGCCCACCGGAACATGGGGGCCCTCTCCGACATACCCCCGAGGGAATGCAGCTCTCTCAACAGAAAAATGGTCTGCTCTGACTGACAGCAGTTCTTCGGGGGTCTCTGGCAGGGGGCTTCTCCTCTTGCCTGCTGCCTGGGACTGTTTTCGTTGAGGCTCATCTTCTCCTTTCGTCGGTCTTTCTTGCAGGACAAGAGTGGGTGGCATTTCTGCGGTGGATCTCTAGTCAATGAGCACTGGGTGGTGACCGCTGCCCACTGCGGAGTGACGTAAGAACACCAACTGTCCGGCACTGTGGGGATGTAAAAAATAGGAACCGAAGTCTGGTGGGGAGCTTAGGTGGGCTGAGGTCATCCACAGCCAAGGCCAACAGATGTGCCAGCTGTCTCTGGCCAGAGCAAAGATGGCACGGGCCCCAAAAAGGTCATCATCAGCCCGGAACATTTCATTTCTGAATGTTGTTCAGGTTGTGAGAGCTGAACTGACCCGGGTTCAAAAGCTTCCCTAGGCAGTGACCCTCAGTCCCAGTCACGCAGGCGGAAGGAGGAGATAACAGCAGTTAATAAAGATTAAAGAGTTTATTTGTAAGACCCAATTACATGGGATTAAGGCAAGCAATGCATCTCTACTCACTACATCATTGCAGATACAAATCCAATACCCCAGTGGTAAGGCTAGATGAAGTGAAGTCCAGAACAATAAACATGTCGAGACGAGACGAGAGGAGAAGAGAAGAAGTGAAGCTATCAGCAAGTGTGTTAGCTTTATACCACCTATAAATAGGATATTACTTACCCCAGTTGTATAACCTATTCATCAACATGTTGATTCCAAACCTGTCCAAGGTTGCTGAGTCATATCATCTTGAGACTATGTCTCGTGACCAGAGACCTTGTGTACTTGAACTCAAGAGACACCCACCAGGTCAGGTGATAATCCTGATGTCAGGTGGTAATCTCGATCTGCCTATGCAAAACCCAACACAGGTATCTCTCATTGTTAATGAATGATGCTCCCAACCTCCCTACAAAATTTTGATAACAACCCTACTGGAGGCAACCCATAGCTCAAACCAACTAGCTCCCCACAATTTATTTATATATTTATTAAATCTATATCCCTCCTTTCTGCTAAAAATGGCCTAGAGGCAGGCAGCTAAAAGTAATAAAAGACAGATTAAAAACAAAATCTTGACTAAAAGCAAAATCTTAATTAAAACAGAGCATTAAAAATTAAAAATATATAGTTAAAAACACAACAATAAAAGAAATAGCATCCAGCCAGTACTTAAGAGATCACCCTGTTGTTTACTTATTTATTATTTGAAGTATTTTTATGCCTCTGGTCAGTCAAAAAGGCTCCCAGAGTGGCTGACATACAGTATAACCAATTAAACAAGATGGCCCTTTCCCGCAGGATTCCAATCTAAAAAGGCACAACACACAAGGAAAAAGGAATGAGGAGGGAAGAGGAGGGGGGATTAATTCTTTCAGCAGGGCTGGTGCAGTGGTCCTGCCCGCCCCTCTCCTCTCCCCCAGCTCAGCCTGCTGGAATGGTTGCGGGTGGTTCATTTGCTGTGCCCCTCAGAAGAGAGACCCTCCTGGTGGTGCCTAAGATTTTGGACATTTGGTCTAGGATGACTCGTCTGAACAGGGCCTTTAGTATCACAGCATCCGCTCTCTGGAACTCCCTATCAACGCAAATTAGACAAGAACCTAAGGACAACAGGTGGGAGGACAACAGGGTGGGCGGGGGGGAGCCAACTTAACTTCTCTTGGCAGAGAGTTTGAGAGCCTTGGAGCGGCCACCAAAAACTGGCCACTCTCATGACCCCACCACATGTGCCTGCAATGCAGGGATGTTGAAGAGTCCTTGGTCTTGAGTCACGAGTCTTTGGACCCGAGTCTCGAGTCCGAGTCCAAGTCCTTGGTCCAAAATGGTGACTCACGAGTCCTGAGTCCCGAGTCACTCCCAAAGCTGACTCCACGAGTCCCTATTAAAATCAATGGGGTTTTTTCCCCAACAAAATAAGGCTACTTCAGATGTGTGGCTTAAATAAATTCTAGGCACAAGTGTGCCTTTTTATCTCAAACTCTGTGACTGATTTTGGCAAGAACAGACCAGGCAGACAAACCCAAAATAACCAGGCAGGCAGGCAGAGGCGTTTGTCTTGGACAATTCAAACTGTGGAACTGGTTAAGAAGAGACAGGCAGGCAGAGGCAGCCAAACCCAAAATGTCTGAAAGTTTGCATTTTAGGAAAATGAATTTCAAAAATAAAATCTTCACCGGCAATCACATTTCTCTCCACTCCTGGCACAGCCCAGGGATGTTGAAGAGTCCTTGGTCTCGAGTCCCGAGTCGAGTCTCGAGTCCCATTAAAAATATTGGGACTCGTCGAGTCTGACTCGAGTCAAAGGGGGGATTGTGTAGACTCTAGCGATGGGTCCGTAAGTGACTGTGGAGGCCAATTCTAGATCCACACAGCTTCCCACAGTGAGGACACAGGTTACCAGATAGAAGATGGTCCTGTAAAGGATTCATTTGACGTGCTTTTCGCTTGGCACGTTTCTCCCTTTCACCTTGCACTCGGGCTTCTTCAAAGTCCATGGAACCTTTGTGAAAGGCCAACCTCCAGTTAGATCATTCATGGGCCAGAGCTTCCCAGTTTTCGATGTTTATATTGCATTTTTTTAGATTAGCCTTATGAACATCTTTAAACCTCTTATATTGACCACCGATATTCCGCTTTCCATCCTTGAGTTGAGAGTAAAGTAACTGCTTTGGGAGACGGCAGTCAGGCATTCGAACAACATGACCGGTCCACTGAAGTTGGCATTGAAGGATCATTTTTTCAACGCTAGTAGTATTTGCTTCTTCCAGTACACTGACATTTGTTCGCCTATCTTCCCAAGTAACTTGCAGGATTTTCCGGAGGCAACGTTGATGAAACCTTTCAAGGAGGTGGACGTGACGTTTATAGATAGTCCATGTTTCGCAGGCATACAATAAAGTTGGTAATACACTACGAGATTGTTGTTTAAAAAGAGGGGGGGAAAGTTCCTCTTGCCCCCTGACAAAAAATCATGGAGAAGGGAAAAGACCAGGGGAAAGCTGTGCTGCCGCCGCCGCCGCCGTCCTCCCATGGGGTGAAGCCAGCAGGACCAGCATGCCCATTCCCCTCCACACAATAGCAATTTCCTAAAGCAGTCTTCCTCCTGTGCTAAATTTCCCAAGGCCCTATGAGGAGAGACTGAAAGAACTGGGCATGTTTAGCCTTCAGAAGAGGAGACTGAGGGGAGATATGATAGCACTCTTCCAGTACTTGAAGGGTTGTCACACAGAGGAGGGCCAGGATCTCTTCTCGATCATCCCAGTTTGCAGGACACGGAATAATGGGCTCAAGTTACAGGAACCCAGATTCCACCTGAACATCAGGAAAAATGTCCTGACTGTCAGAGCAATAAGAGTGAAGGAAACGAAATAGTTAAAATAAAACCTTACAAGAGATTTTAGCCAAGCATGTAGACAGATTGCCAGGGTGATGACTAATACTAAAAGAATGTAGTCAATGGCTGGTAATGACTGTTGCAATGACTGACAATGGCCATCAATGGCTGTTGTTGACTCACAAAGGTTGAGGTGTTTTGCTGTCTCACCCTGCCTACGTGACCAAGATAAGATAATACCTAGCAGCTGCTTGATTGTAGGATCATCTTCCTGTCTCCTTGTAAGGAAATCCCCCTCCCCTAAAGCAAACCCCCCTTTTGTCTTGACCTTGCTGACCAATGTAAAGAACTGTTGCCAAATGACCAGACTTAGGTATGCTATAAAAGTGGTTGTAAAAGCCCCGCCCGGGGTTCTGCTTTGCGACACAGTCCACAGGACCAATTGTGCACAATAAACCTTTTTCCAATAACCCGAGTTGGTCCTCGTTGTCCTTATCTGAGTTAAGGGGTGACCACTTCATCTGGTGACCACGAAGGGACTGCGAGGAAGCTTTGTAGCTTGCTCGGGGCACAGCCAACCGCTGCCCCATAAGGAGAGGCCTTGCGGAGCTCCCAGCGCGCATCACAGCACTTGGCTGTGAGGGAATCCGAACAGGGGGCCTGACGGGGCAGCGGTCGGACGATGACTCCAAGAACCAACAAAACTCGGTGCGGAACTAGGACCAAGGGGCCGGACCGGCGGAACAGGCGAGTATACTCTAGGGTTCCTACAGGAGAGAATAGGGACAAGGGGAGGAGGATTTGGCCATCCTCCGGGGATTGGACCTACGAGGCAGCTGAAAAAGGCTGAACTGGTCTCCCTTTTGGGTAAAGGAATAAGGGATTGGACCTACGAGGCAGCTGAAAAAGGCTGAACTGGTCTCCCTTTTGGGTAAAGGAATACAAGAGATCTCGGGAGGGAATGTGTTGGTATGTGTGGTGAAGTGTGAATGCCGCTGCAGTTCCCGTAGGTGACCATGGAACGTCCGGGGCCGCGGGTCAGCGGAGCGTGTGTGTGAAATCCCTTAACGTCTAACAGGAGAGACCCCTTACTCTCCTGTCCGTACCCCACCCTTCTGTTTCTGTTGTTGTTGTTGGTCTTAGAATTAAGAGAATGGGGCGGGGGGAAGCAGCGTCCCAAGGACACAGCTTCAATGCATGGAAAGGAATTTCAAAGCAGGGTTCGGGAGAGACTACGGGCGAAAACTTAAACGCCAAACTCTCCGGACCCTGTGCGAAGTAGAGTGGCCATTCATGGGAGTGGGGTGGCTAGCACAAGGCTCCTTCAACCTCAATAACATCGAGTGAGTACACAAAAGGTGACTCAGACTCCAGGAGACACCCAGACCAATACTCCTACGTAGACCAGTGGCAACAAAATGTAAAAGAAACCCGCCCCATGGTTAAAGGGAGTGCAAGATGGAGGCGGCACGCATAATGGTTGCCTGGAAAGGGACCCTGCCCTGGCCCCGAAAAGAGGAATGCGCCAGACCAAAAGAAAGGCAGAAGAAGAAGGAAAAAAAACAAATAAGTGAGTGCAGCTGTCCCTTTAAAGTAAAACCTCTGCCTGCTCGCCCAGTTGCCTAGAAAAAAAAAAGCACAGACTAGCTAATCACATTCATAATAGATTAGAAGTCAAACACAAGATCTAGGAATGGCAAGAAGTACTCAAAGAACCCTGTGTTGTGTTAAAGAAATACAACAACAACAAAAATGTTTGTGAGCTTTTTGTGCAAAGAGTTCCTGACCATACGCAAAGTTTTAGTGCCTTTTGGAGTCTCCACCAGTCCTGTGTTTAGGGAAAAGGAAGAGAGTGTGTTCCTAACCAAAGCACATACTTCCTCAGATCTGAACTAGAGGCGAGAAGTCCCAAAATGAATATATATATATATATGTTATAGCTGCTAGCAAAATCAAACAGTTCTCCAAAGAAATGGGCAAAAATGAATTGAAATACCTCCTTTTCATTTTCTTCTGGTTCTTGATTATTGCATTGTGTTACTGATATTGTGTTATTGTTATTGATGTTGAAAGGTTTAAGGTTTAGAAAAGAGGGAAACCTTCAATAAGGGTAGTATACATGTGCGTGTGAAAATGTCTGTGTGTGCATTAATGTTGTTAGATTTATAAGCTGTTGAAAGACAGACAGGCCCATCTCGCTCTCCTTCGCTTATTAGAATTCATAAGCTGTTGAAGCTGGGGATTGTGGGTTCGAGTCCCACCAGAGTCAACAGACCAGGGACACCCCCCCTTCTTTCCAAACCTCCCTGCTGATAAATGCATATAAGTCGCTGAACAAGATCTGGGACTAAATCAGGTCAAGATGCCCTGATCTCTGTTGCGGCAGAGTTTCAAAAGCAAGTGGGCCTGATTGAACCCCCCCTCCCATGATCCAGTGACATGCGAATGTTGTGTGCCTGTTTGTGAATTAAAACCAAAGCACTACACACACACACACACACACCACACACACACACACAGAGTGAGGAGCTCAAAAAGGTAGAATTCTGTGCCACAGTACATCATAGGTGGGAACCAAAATGCTCCAAAAGGGGCACCTTAGCAATAGTACTCCAAGAATTTGCCTCTTTACCTAGAAGAAGACTTTGTCAAAAACATGGTGGCAAACTCTTTGTACTGAGGAGGAATAGCCATGCAGAGGGAAGAAGTACTTGGCCCAAAAATGGGTCCTGAGAAAAACAGATCCTGAGGGACCTTCTGGTGGCCCTAGAGGACAAATTCCCAGGACAATTGGATGATTGGTATGTTTAGACAGAAGTGAGATTTCAAAAGGGCTACCTTAAGCCTTCCGAAGTAGGTTAACCAGGGAAAAAGTGCTTCATACTCGTAAATGGTAAATAATGCTTTAAGAACTTAAGCAATTGAAAACAGTTAAAGAATGCTTGCAGTTGTCAGCAGAATCTCCAGCACAATTTCTGTACTGGTGAAAACAACAAATCCGCTTGTTTAGAGGGGTAGATCCTGAGGGCCCAGCAAAATGAGCCTTTAGTGATATCCATTTGTAAAACATTCTCAAAGGGGGAAGAAAAAAACATGTAAATGAGATTCTGGCTACTGCAAGCCATGTATGTAGCCAAAAAGAAAAAAGAAGGTTTATGTTCAAGTTAAATGTTTATTCTTCCAAGTGGGGCTAGTTGATGGTGTAAATTGAAAAAGTTTTATTTTGTTTTGAGTGTGTGTTGAATCTCTGAAGTAAGCAAAGATAGAAAAAAAAATGTTGCTCCTGGTTATGCAATTGCGAGGTTGCTTCCTCTTGTATGGCAAAAGCAACTGGAGATGTGAGAAGATTAAGATTTTAATCTTAAACGAATTGCAAAGATTTTAAGGTAGAAAAGAAGGTTGAGAAAAAGTTATATCCATTGCACCTCGAAAACAAACAAAAACTCTCAAGTGACTGCAGGTTTCCTGGTATGCAAGAATTGGCCAATCACGCTCCCAGAGAATCAGCAGCTAACCACTAGAGCGAGAAACGATACTAAAGTGTTTTTTAAGAACTGTAATTGAGAGAGTCTGAGTATTGAGAATGCAGGTTTTCTGAGCATAAACAAAGTGTTAGTGCCTTTTGAGAATTGAACTGTGTTAGCTTTAAAAGGTCAGAAAGAGTCTGCCCCTGATCAAGGCAGGCTTTTCTCTGAGACTACAGCTGATGCAAGATAAGCTCAAAAAGAAATGCTTAACTATTTTCACAGAAGATTCAAGCGCTTCACCAATGAGTGGAGCCAAAAGGTTTTTGAAAAAAAGAAAAGAGATGATTATTTAAAGGCATGTAGACTGTCCCCTCTGCCCGAGGAGGAGGAGGGGGGAAAGAGGGCCGCAGAGAAAGAGATAGTAAGTAAAAAGTTTAGGAAAATGTGTGTGTGTGGGGGGGGAAGATAAGGAAAAGAAAGACTAGGCAAAGAGAAAGGTTGGACAAGGGCAGATGCAAAAGAAACATTAGAGTTGCAAACAAAGGGCATAAAAAAAAGTGATAAGAAGTAAAGATTTTGAAAAAAGGCTATTTGAAAGAAAGTTGTGTGAAGCAGTTGTGAAACATAAACAGAAAGAGAATGCGTATCTTAAATATATATATTGAGAAGTAATGTGCAGTTCTGTTCTTAACAAGGCAGATTAGAAATCAAAAGTTTTCTTGTCTTCTGAAAAAAAATGAGAAATGGTTCTGTTAAGTCATGATGGATTGTGTAAACTAAGGCTACAATAGAATGTAGTCCCAATTCTCCTGCATTTGCTGAGTCTCTGGGGAATGAAAAAACAGGGCTTTCCGCCAATATTGGCTTTGGTACCAGCAGAATATTAGGCGGAAAACTAAAGAAGTGAGACTCTTAAAGTCTGCTTCTCTGGTTCAAATAAAAAAAAAAGGAGATATGCTGCAATATCCCCTCCCTCGAGAAGCAATAAATGCTATAAGGCTCATTAGGTAACTTTGAGTCCGTCACAGACTCTCAGCTGTACCTACCTCAAAGGGTTGTTGTAAGAGAAAAAATCCAAAAGAAAAATTGTAAAATGCTGTGTCACTTAAGATGTATGCTTAGTTAGTTTTGCCAAAGGCAACCCAACAGGGCAGCTTTGGTAAATTTGAACATTTAGTTGGCAAATGTATGCTTGTCTAGTGGCTTTTATAGCAAGCTAACAGAGCACTTTTGTAAAATAAGTATTTAAGTGTAGCATAACACAATGGCACCAAATACCAAAAGAATTGCAATCCTTCTGTTGTTAAGTTAGTTTTCAAAAAGTTGTACAAATGACCTGTTGTGTTTTATGTGATTTTTCAAAGCTTGGTTTGCCTTGCTAAAGATAAAGTCTGTGGCTCATGCTGGTTCTCAGCTTATCTGAAGTGTAGAAAGCTAAGCAGAGTCAGGCCTGGGTATTACTTAGATAAGAAACCCCTCCTCTGGTTTCCTGCATTGAGTGGGGGGTTAGCTTGATGGCCTTGTGAGTCCCTTCAACTCTAAAACTCCTATAAAAGATTTTTGTTACCCCTCCCGATTTCCTGGCAAAAGATAGGCAAAACAAGTCAGTTTTTCCTGCATTCTTATAGCAATGTCACAAATTAGCAAGTTGCTTTCCTGCAAAAGACTATGTACAGCGTCATTCAGAAAAGCAGATTTAGTTATTGGTTGATTGTTAACAAAAAGAGTGGTTTGAATTTAATTTTACATCTGCAGTGCTCAGTACTTTGTCCAGTGTGCAGTGTGCCAGGCTCATATACTGGAAAACCTGTGAAAGACAGGGTGAGCATACAACCTCACCCTGGGGACCTTTTTTGTGGTGTATAATTTGATTTTGTTGAAATGCCTAAGTATTGTTCCTATCATATGTGTTTGTAGTTGTTTGTATGGTTCTAAGTGAGTAGAACATGCCCCTGTGTGAGAGCTAACGCCACGGCAGTGGACAGAGAGAGAAATTCTTTTGCTAAATATTGAAAGACAGCTGGCCAAAGTATGCACAGAGACGAGACTGATGTGGCCAGATGCACCTCCCATGGCCCTTGTTGTGAGATCCAGGCCAGTCGAGTGGGCGAACCTGACCCCTCGTGAGATGTTGATGAGACATTCAATTCAGAATTACTGCAAGGCCTGTGTAGAGGTGAAGACTCTTCATTCACGGTGAAGGCGGCTCAGCACCAGCCCAGCATGGAGGACACTCTGTCCCAGGTGACTAGATCATATTCAGTACAGCGAAAGGAATTATCGCTGGATTCAAAGTGTACTTAACGCTGTGAAGTGCCAAGGACTTCAGCCATAAAAAGCCTCTAACCCCTAACAAGAATGAGGCCATAATAACGCCTCCAACGATTCGGGGTGAATGTGCTAGAAACCTCTTCCCCTGAAACAGAAGAATTTGTGCCAGAACATCAATATCATCTCAGACCTCGGACGGGACGACCATCAAGAACAACACCCAGAGGACCGGACGAGATGAACTGATGTCAACTCCAGCTCAGTCTGAACCAGCCTTACCTATCAGCCCTTAATTAAAAGTGACCCTCAGTGTGCATTCACTTAGAATCAAAAGGAGAGAATGTGGTAAAGTGTAGTTTCAAAATGTGATTTCTATATTGTATAAACACATAACCTGTAGCCAATGTGTACTATTGTTATTCTGCTTGAATGTAATCCTATGGCTTACATATGCATCCAGTCCAGACCTAGAAAGGGCTCCATCTAGGAGAAGCTTTCTCTAGATGGTTCCCCAAGTTACCAGGGTTGCAAGCGATAGGGCTAATCGCAATGGGTTGCATCCTGCTCCCTTGTGTCCTCCCTATTGTGGTCCGGACAATCCAAAATAGCCTGAGCCTATTGGCAGAAAAGGGGCGGCTGCCCAGGTCCTGGCTATGTGGGAGTATTGCCCCATCCCCCAGGGTGAAACTCCAGATAGATGTTGAAGTTTCAAGGGGAGGAGTGAAGGAAACGAAATAGTTAAAATAAAACCTTACAAGAGATTTTAGCCAAGCATGTAGACAGATTGCCAGGGTGATGACTAATACTAAAAGAATGTAGTCAATGGCTGGTAATGACTGTTGCAATGACTGACAATGGAAATCAATGGCTGTTGTTGACTCACAAAGGTTGAGGTGTTTTGCTGTCTCACCCTGCCTACGTGACCAAGATAAGATAATACCTAGCAGCTGCTTGATTGTAAGATCATCTTCCTGTCTCCTTGTAAGGAAATCTTGACCTTGCTGACCAATGTAAAGAACTGTTGCCAAATGACCAGACTTAGGTATGCTATAAAAGTGGTTGTAAAAGCCCTGCCCAGGGTTCTGCTTTGCGACACACTCCGCAGGACCAATTGTGCACAATAAACCTTTTTCCAATAACCCGAGTTGGTCCTCGTTGTGCTTATCTGAGTTAAGGGGTGACCACTTCAAGACAATGGAATCATCTACCTAGGGAGGTGGTGGGCTCTTCCACTCTGGAGGCATTCAAGGTGCGGCTGGACGGCCATCTGTCAGGGATGCTTTGACCTGGATTCCTGCCTTGTAGGCCCCTTCCAACTCTACTTTTCTATGATTCTATGATTCATAAGCTCCACTGAAATCAATGTGATTTACTTCTGAGTAAGCCCACTGAAGAGAATGTGATTTACTTCTGAGTAGACATGCAGAGAGAAGCCCTGGGGAAGGAGGGGGGGGGAAAGCCATTTTGGAGTTGCTGCTGTGTCACCAAAGCCCCAATAGGTCCTGTTCGCTTTCTGACTTACTTCTATGTAAGGCCATTGAAGATAGTATGATTTACTTCTGAGTAGACATGCATGTTGGCTCATTTACAGCTAGTAGTTCTTTGGGGCAGGGGGTTGAAAGGGGCATCCAAAACTTTATTTTTTTCAGAAGGGCGGGGAGAGGGGAAACACTTACCGTACTCTCCAGGTCACTTTGCAAGAGGAGAAGGGGAGAGACTTAGTCCAATGATACAGCTTTGGGAGACAAAAGCCAAATGTTCCCCACCCTTGGAAAACGATTAGCTAACACAGTTTAGGACCATTTCATAGCTGTACCGAGACAGGCAACGACAGCGCACGGTGAGAACACACACAGCCACAGACTGCGATGGTGAATTGCAATAACAGGAGAAATTGTAATAAAGTTAGTCCAGGAAATTATGGAAGAAGAGAGGAATGAGGACGCAAGACAGACGCAACCGGAACTGAAAAGTGAGTGCGTCGCATGCCCCGCAAGTCACAGAAGCGAGCCAGGATAGCAATAACCATTAGGTGTAGATGGCCCCCCTGTTTATTTTTCCCTGTGTCCCCCTCAGACAGCTCACGGCCCTAAGGAACAGTTTTGTTTCTTGGGAGCGCCATTGTGAAGGGAGGAATGTTTAAAATTCCACACCTCTCTGCTACGGTGGCCATGCATCCTTTTTTTTTTACAGAGGACTGTCCTCTATTTTGAACCCGTCCTCTATCTGAAGGGTTGTCCAGTCCAAGTCCAGTTGAAAGATCAAGAACCATCAGAAGGAAGAGCGAAAGGGCCTGGAAGAGCAGCCCACCAACAGCACCTGGACGGCAGACTGAGCAGGCAGGCACACAGCTCACCTGGTCACAGCCCCGCCATAGAGAGATGTCCTGTAATTTTAGTTAAATTATAATAATTATTTCTACATTTGCATCTATACATATAAATTCACAGATGCCAGTTTGATGCACATCATTGTCCCTTTTTGCCCCCTTTATTTTCCTCCTGTTTGGTGATTCAGACATGACCAGTAGGTGGCTGCAGTCAATTGATCTGCCCAAATATATGGTTCATTTTCATTATTTATTTAGGACTACATTTATATATCCCACCTTTCCCCCTCTTTACAAGGAACCCAAGGCAGCTGATGAGCTATCTTGTGACCTGTTCTTGCTTAGTTCCTGCCACAAGTTAATCCTTTTGCTGCGCCATGTGAGGGTGAGAGAGGCCCCATTTTTTCATACATTCCCCCACATACATCGGCACTAAAGAGCAGGGTTTTTTTGTTTTGTTTTATGAACACCATTGTGAAGTGAGGCGTGTTTTAAATCCCACAGCCCCTCAGCATTTTTTTTTTTATGTGGTAGGCAACAAAGTCAGGCTTACGGGCCGGTCTTCACCTGAAGCCAGACTTCTACCCTCACGGTGCTCAAAGACAGCTGTGACAACTGTCAACCCTGGATGCGAGTTCTGGTTTTGACTGACTGACACTCTAGGGTGGCCAGATGTCCTACTGCACAGAGGGCAGAGGGCAGTCCTCTATTTGAAGGTGTCCTCTATTTGATAGGCTGTTGAGTCCAAGTCTGGTTTAAAGTCAGAGAACATGAAGAAGGAAGAGCAGGCCGGGGCCTTGGAGCGGCCCATCCACACTTAGCACTAGGACAGCAGACTCAGCAGGCACGTACGGGACACCTGGTCACTGTTCTCCACTGTGGTGAGATGTATTGCATTTCTATTTAAATTATAGGGGTGCAATCCTATGCACGTTTAGACAGAAGGTCTGAGTTTTCAAGAGGTGCTGAAAAATCAACAATGTCGGCGCCAGTTCTGTTTCCTGGTTCCTGCCAAATGCACCTAGAATCATAGAATCGTAGAGTTGGAAGGGGCCTACAAGACCATCAAGTCCAACTACCTGCTCAATGCAGGAATCCAAGTCAAAGCATCCCCGACAGATGGCTGCCCAGTGTAGGAGAGCCCACGGCCTCCCTAGGTAGTTGGTTCCATTGTCATATTGCTCTAATAGTCAGGAAGTTTTTCCTGATGTTCAGCCGGAATCTGGCCTCCTGTAACTTGAGCCCATTATTCTGTGTCCTGCACTCCAGGATGGTTGAGAAAAGATCCTGTCCAAAGTGTGGCACAACCAGGAGCAGGGTGGCAACATGCCCTATTTTTACAGAGGACAGTCCTCTATTTGAAGGTGTCCTCTGTTTGATGGGCTGTCCAGTCCAAGTCTGGTTTAAAGTCAAAGAACCATAACGAAGCCGGGGCCTCGAGGTTGCCCATCCAGG